>JAURVB010010169.1:0-34951 GCA_033002965.1 Piper betle | reverse complement strand
CTATTTTCCCACAAATATATATGTTTAGTCCTAACGCAGTACACATAAACGTTATCATTTCCAATTAAATACAGACCTAAGACCTAAGAGTTGAGTTGGAAATTGACTTCCACATAATTTTCTTCATTGGTTTTGTAATTCAATTTTCGGCAATGCCAAACTTTTACAATAATTCCGTAATACTACAACTATAACCATAATGTATCCTGGAGTTGTTCCTTCCAATCTGAAGTGCTTGCGTTTGATGTAGATCCAGGCTGCAATTCACAAATGCCGAGAAGAAAATCAGCTCCATTTCCTAGATCGTGAACAACATCGGCCTTAATTTGACATTTATTATCCTCCCACATACCAAAGTTCCTCAAAGTAGACATTTATAATGTAATAGATGACTTAAAGTCATTTATGCAGGATAACTCAGCATCAATTAAATAGTTCACTCTGGAATTATATATGTTAGCCAATGTAGTAAGTGGTATATGCATAACAATAATGGGAGCTAATTAGTTGAAGGAAAACATACAATACAGGCATGGACGTCATCACAACCACAAAGCCACTTTCCATTGAGCATATTAACTGCTTGAAATGCTCCTCCTCCATCGCCCCGCTGCAAATTAGTTCATCATCTAATGTTTAGAATTATACTTAAAAGGAGTAGGGCTTAAGAAATAAGTGACTGTGGAGACTTCCCTATATTAACCTTGTAAAAGTCGACCGCAACAAAGTTGGCCCATCGGTTCCCAGCTACGCTATAGCAGGTTTGAAGAATGGTGGCGATGTGGGCAGAGTTGTCAAAACAAGCATCAGATTTGACCGGAATTGATTTGAAGAAATTCACAAGGACAAGGGACTTGGACTTGTCATCAAGTGATGCAGACTCAGCTCGGTTTGTGCAGCTTCCCTGCCGAGTTCCATCATCTCCATCTGCAGAGTTGAAAGGTTAAGTCTTTCAATCAAAAGAAATAATGTATAAGTAGCGTTCAAGTCTGCAGTATCATGGACCACACTCCACCGGTGGGATTGATAGTTCCCGATAAATTAATCGTTTAATTGAAAGAAAGATATTTTTTGTATACGTATCTTATTCATATAATACAACTATAAAGTTCAATTTTATAACTGATATAGGCTATTCCTCTTGAATTGTTACATGTGGAACTTCGGCCTATATCCTAAAATGACTAGCTACCGCAATGATTTTACCACCACGTTTATTAATGTCACCATTTTTATAATATAAAAAAAGCAGGATTATCAACTAATATTTTCTTGTACATGAATGCCAATTACTTTAACATGTAAATTCACGATTGTGCCTCTTTTGAGGTTATCTCTTTTAGGGCATTTATAGACATAGTTGTCAGCCTTCGTCAATGCCTTTTTTAGAACGTGGCATGGACGTAGCACGTGTTCTAAGGAGTACTAAAGATATTTTTATGGGCAAAGTGGAAAACTAATTGTAATTACCAGAAAATGAATTTTTTATAATGGAAAACTTACCACTAATCATAAAAAACTATTTTTAAAATAATCTAGCATCAACACCTGAGGCAGCAAGCCAAATCTCGACCACCCTTAGTCGGGGAGGCCAGGATTGAGCCACCGAACACTTTGGACGGCCACATCCCAACTGCCCAGGTCCGGGCCGACCAGATCCTAGTTGCCTTTGGGTGGGGTGGCCCAGATCTCGGTCGCCCTTGGCCGAAGAGGCCAGGATTGGACAGCCTAAGCCGCCCAGGCTGAGGGATGGCCAGATCCTAGTCGCCTTTGGGAGGGGTGGCCTGATCTCGGTCAGGCTTAACCACAAGGCCATGGGCTGCCCTAGCCTTAGGTAGCAGCTTTGTGGTGTAGTAGTAGCTTTGCCTTTCCAAGGTAGTAGCTGTGACTTCTTTGTGTTGAAATTTCAAGATGAAATTTTTAAGAAGGAAGGTTATAAGACTTAGCCTACCGGTCAAGTATTTTACGTTTTGCTAGTTGTTGTAAAATTAGGGCCTTTCACCCAATGGGTTTTTATGCCAGTTCCGTTGTGACTCATATCAAGTGGTTGTCTGGCCCTTTTTGCCCTTTTCGCCATGATCTTATGTATGGTAGTGCATGTTTGAGCCAAGGCCCTAGCCTTCTCTAGTGTTCATCTGATCCGGTTGGACACTATGTCACCAAGGCTTTTATTTCAAATTTTGGTCGTGTCGAGTCTAGTTTGGGTCTAGGTTCGAGTCCCTCACGAGTCTCGGTTGTTGCCATGTGTGTGGAGCCCTTTTCGGACGATCCTAGCCCCTACGGAACTTGTGACATTCTTCCCGAGGTCACCCCAATAGCCTTAGGGTGTGAACCATAAGTGCGTGCAAACTGTTTTCATCGTAAAGGTGCCCTCCTGTGCCCTTCGCTAGAAAATTGAGGATTTAGGTTTCTGGTCCTGGCGTATTTTTGCCAAACCAGCGCCATTACACCACAAACTCTTGAAAAATTAGTTTTGTTCTTGGCGCCTTTTGTCCAGAAGTTGACCCGAGTTGCATGCGGCTCAGTAGAGTAGTTGCATGCCTGGGTTTTTTGGCTTTCCATGCTCTAGCTTGGCAGAGGCTAGCGCATTTGCACAAGGCTAGTGGCCTTGCACTAAAGCTATTTTCCAGCCTATAAATAGAAGGCTTCATCCACCATTTTCACTCATTTACTTCTTCATTCTGACTCTAGCCACTTCCCCAAATCTTTCACAACCTTCCTACACCCTTTCAAAGTCTAGCTAAAGCCTAGGGTCATAAATCTTGTGGTAGGAAGCCCAAGAGACCTCTCCGTAGCTCTTGTGAGGTAAAATATCCCCTTCAATGTCATGCTTACTTGTATGTATTTTTACTTTATTTTAATCATGTACACCTCTTCGTTAGGAGCATGTAGTACTTGGTTTCATTATTTTTTCATGTGTACGTAAAAAGATATGACTTTTGTAAGCTATATATGTTGTAGGATACATTGTTTTAGTAAATAAATTATATCTCATGATTTAGGAGTCCGTTTTGCATCATTCGTATTGCATCTTGTTCATCACTTATAGATCTACACGAATAGTTCATCATGTTTCATGTGATTAAGCTTTTATGAGCAAGAATGGGAGCTAAATTGGTTAAAGGTGGCGAGCCACTTTCCCCACTTTTTCCAACATATTCTAGGTTGTCTTTTGTTGAAATCTTTTGCACATTTGTAGTTCGGGTGTTAGATAATTTTTGGTAAATTACCAAGCTAAGATAACATTATTAAGGACATGAATAAAACCTCTAAATATGTTGGGTGTATGTTATATTGTTGATGTGCCTTGCCATGCTCAAATATTGTGCTCCTCAGTGAGGTTGGTAAAAGATTTTATTAAAATCTGTAAAAATCACATAGCTCTCTAAAAGATTTTATTAAAATATGTAAAAATTACATAAGGACCTACTAATTGTCTACTATAACTCAATAAACATTGGGCCAAGTTAAAAATCATATAGATGGCTAATTAATCCAGTATTCTTGAGTGTACACGAACGCAGGGAAACAATGAATAAGTATCATTCCACTACCGACTCTACTCAAGCCTAAGTACTTAGATTTTAGACTAACAAGTTTATAAGATTCATGTGAGATCCCTCAACTTAGTCCCACATCTAATACCTACTGGGAGAAGATCCTATTTATAAGTGGGAATGGACTAGAGATCTTTAACTTTCGGGGTACCCATTTTAAAGAAATGACTTAGCCCATTACGTTGCACTTTGGGCTGGGTCGTTACAAATGGTATCAGAGCCGACCTGGTTCCGTGTTAGATGGTGGGCTGGATTAGAAACGTTGGCTAGGCTGCCGGTCACGGGCCAGAAAGGTCGTGGGCTGGGGCTAGCAACGGGCCAAAAATAGGCATTTCAGGGACGAAATTCCCTAAGGTGGGTGGATTGTGAGATCCATCAACTTAGTCCCACATCTAATACCTACTGGGAGAAGATCTTGTTTATAAGTGGGAATGGACTAGAGATCTTTAACTTCCGGGGTACCCATTTTAAAGAAATGACTTAGCCCAGTACGTTGCACTTTGGGCTGGGTCATTACAATTCAAGCCCATGGTGTTGGATAACCCTCTGAATCTTCCGAAACCTATTTTGAGTCTCCATGTAAAACCCATGATTCGAGTCAAGGTTTTATATTCAGAACGATATGTTCGACCGTTATTTTCGAGTCGAGTCAGTTTTAGGACACGTGTACCGAGCCGACGCCGACCGAGATTAGATCCGCGCGAGTTGGGTTCGGGTTAGCTGACCTAACCGGGGCATGTAACATGCCGGTTCGGTTCACGACCGTGGACCGGATTTCGGGTGTTACACTCAAGCTTATGAACAAACTTTAAGAAAATCGGTGTGCTACCCAGGAACATTGTTTCTAACACCTAAGCCCGACCATAGTGGGCTTAGGTTTACAATGTTGGCCCATCGACCAGCACTTGGTAACATTTGTACCACACCCTTAGGATTTTAGGGCCCATTAGTTCAAATTTCAGTCCATTTTGACACCTGTTGGCACATTCGAAAAATCATTTTGTTAAGCCTTTTCGGTTAAAATGCTAAATGTTGAACTCCAACTAAATATACTTATAATTGTAAACCCTAATTAAATTACCTAATGGGGTTTAATATGTCATTAAGTAAGATAATTAAGTAAATGGAGTATTTTAATATTGTGCTCATGTATTGGCTTCACCTTGTTTTGCGTGTCATATTGGTTGGCGAGTGATTAGGGGTTTCTTTTTTACTTGTTAGGAAATACAAAGTAAGCTCGTCAAGTTAGGACAAGGAACTCAACTCACCCAGGTTTGTAGGATCTTTTGGTTGACTCCATCGACGTCAGCATGTGAGATTTTTCACGCATCCTAGTTAGAGGGGAGACTTTGCTAAATTTTTCCTAGGATTTGAGATCTCTTTTCTAACATGGATTCATTTAAGATGTTATATATATATGAACACAACCTTTGGAATCTGTGCATGCATTTAAGTGTTCGTGTGTTTTGTTTGCACGTAAGAATACACTGGTCCTTCCGCCTTCTGACACCTGGAGTGGTTGAGTTTGATCTTGGAGGTCAACTTTTCATTTTAAATGACAAAGGGAAGCAACCTAAAATTTATTTCTTTTGTTTGGTTTGGGTCAAACAAAATTGAGGTGTTACAAAACCTTCGTAATTGGCCTCCTTATGAAAGCATGTTCTGGATCTCCAACCTTCTAAGGAAGCACAATCAACCACTCTAAGGGAGAACATTTGTGCTCTTTAGTCAAGTGGGCTAAGCTGTTCATGTAACTAGTATTTTTCTTTTAATTATCTTAGGATTTTAACTATTGTTATATTTCTCGAAACAAACTATTATTGACATAGTAGTTTTGATTTGGGTCAAAGTTTTTCTTTGTGCTTGTGGCATTGATTATATGTAGTACATTGAATTACAAATGTTAGATGGTTGATTTTACTTATTATATGTTTGAGAGGTTGATCCCTTATAGCAAGAAAGGTTAAAAAGTAATCAATCAAAGGAATTGGAAGAAATAAGTAAATGACGAAGGAAAATTTTCTATGGCATAAGTGGACATGATCACATATTAACTGAAACAAGATTAATATTATTCATTGAATTCATAAATAAATATGGGCGGAACACTTAAGTTAGACATGGAGGTGGACTAAGTGGAACTAAAGATGCAAAAAGTGAGTTGGTTAGCAAACATGGTTGAATTGATCAACTTTGGCTAAGCGGATGTACCTTGATCAAATCTTGAATTATCCTAATTCGACTAGAAGTCCTAAATGGTATTTATAGGTATTAAAGGAAATTTAGAAAGGTAACTTAGGAAAGAAAAAAACAGAGGATGATAAAAGAGCGAGAGAGGAGGAGGCAAACCTTTTTGGTCAGCCCTAGCCGTCTCTTCACCCCCCCCCTCCCCCCCTCTGATCTCTTTCCTAGTTATTCTCCATCCTCGGTGATTTACCACGTGGACAACTAGGTTTAGAAGTTTAGTAATTCAACCCAAATAAGAGGTTAGTAATTCAACCCAAATTAGATTATTTATTAGATTCATGCATCATGATCATCATATTAAATTTTCTTATATATTGTGATTTTTAATATATATATATATATATTCAAGGTTAAGATTTATTATTTGTTAATTAGATATATGTACATCACGATTTGGTTCATAAACTTAAGTAGGGTGGAAGTATTTTATAATTAAAAATACAGAAATCGAATTAAGATTGATTGTTATGTTCTTTGCACAGATTTAAATTTAGAAAGGGAAAGAATATGGTGAAACTATAAAATATACAATCCTTTCCAATAAAGATTAATTGTAAACTCTTAATTATGATGCACAAAAAGATATATGAAGTTTCAATGAATTTAGATTATGATTGCCTTTTTTCTTGTTCTACCCTATTTTGTATAGAAAGAAAATATAACACATAAAAACATGAATAGAGCGCTATGGGGTTAAGGTTGTTAATTTCCAAAAACCTTCCATGGGAATGTTATTCCAAACCTTCCATGGGAATGTTAATTAATGTTTTAAAGAGATGTGGATGAAATTTCATGTGATTTGGAGTTTGTTTGATCCTTGAACAAAATTTATGTAAATTAAACATTTGCCGTTAGCGTTGGTGCAAAAGAGTTTGAGCTTTGATGCAAGAGGGATCTGTAAAGGGCCTATCACAATGTTATTTGGCCTTGGCACAAGCCTGACTAGAAAAATCACTAAAATTTGATGTGCCTTGCGCCCTTGCACAAATAAGCTCGCGCCATAGCACAGAACATATGTTTTAAAATTCACATTTTCTGTTTAAGCATTATTTAATCAAGTTTAATGTTTGAATTCGTGTTATTTACTGTAATTAATAATGTGATGGTGCACATGATTTGTTGATGTGTATACTTTACATATAGCTGATGATCTCTCACTCATGCACTTTAAACATTACTATGCAAATTTGAATAAATCAGTAAAAAGAGTGATGAAATTATCATTACTATTTACCATAAATATAAAGACCAAAGTAGACTAAATGAGATGATAGCTCACATTGGTTTTCCACCATGTAATTCCATTGGTAAGCAATGCCTTCTGATTGCTGCTTCGATTTGTTGGAGGTGAAGACTACGAGTCGATGATCGTTCGTCACCATGTCACTAACCAAAGGCCAGTCATTGCCATCTAAGGGCATATTTGTTATCGGAAACCAATACTTGGATACGCCGGAGTCGTTGAAGACTAAGGAAAGACCATTTTTGCTATGGACATAGTCCTCCAAAATCAATGTAACAATTTCCCGAGGATTTGTTGATAGAAATGCATAAATCTCTCTAAAAGTGTCAATTGCTTTGCTCTGTTCAGTTTTTTAAAATAAGCCATTGTTATCGGTCAGAATGACCAGCACAAAGTCCACTACCTGAGATGCCTTTCATGTACTTTTATAGCAGTTACAAGTTACAAATGACCGGTCAAGATTGCGGCCCCACATATATCTTAAGAGATAATTCAACCAATTTTTAAGATAAACTATATCTCCGGTCTACTTTATTATTTTTCGTTTGTTATTTCTTTCTTGGTTGGATGTTCAAGTTCAATTCATAATCCTTTAAAGTTGATTAAAGTTCTATTTCGTTGACATGAAAATAATATAAATAAAAATAAAATTATATGAAATAAAAATTTCTTGAAATGAAATGACATGAAAGTATTAAAGATTCTCTTCACATGTTTAGATTGTAAAAAATAAAATAAAAAAAAATTTCTAATGTTTACCTTCCAAAATTTACCTCAATTTCTTTTTTTTAATAAAAAAACTTTACATTGTAAAATTTTGACAATGTCTTCCTTTGACAAAAGAAATTTTCTTTTTACTAAATTTCTAGACAACAAACATGAAGAAAATTTTTTTCTAAATTTTATATTTCTTTTATGTGATTTTAAAACAACCAAACAGACCATATAAGAATTGTTGATGAATTTTAAGTAATAATATACGTCATTTATTTGGCACCCTTGAAGTTGACAATCAAACTAATAGCCGGACTTTTCACCTCTAAGTAGAGCCAACTTCAAGTTTTGGGTTTTCAAACATAGGATTAGATCATTGGGTTCATAGAGTGTCAAATTTTATTTTGAGTAAATCTTTATTACAAATTATTGTTCTCGAAACAATTAACATTTTGCTCAATTAAAAAATAAAACTAAGTTAGTACAGAAATATTAAAGAAATATATTTCTTCCTAGCGACAAGCAGTTGATTCTTTCCTCCATTATCTAAGTTAACTTTTCTTAGGGTTGGTTTTCTTAACTATAATTTCCAAAGAGTTAATTATGATATAAATATAAGACGCAAAATCCCTTTAGAAAGAAATATTTTTTAATGTTTAATAAGATATTATGTTGGGATGAAATTTCAACGGGATGACTTGGTGGATGTCTTGCTTGTGTCTTATTATAAAATACTTTAAAATTAATAACTTTTAAGTGAAAGATCAGTATATTTGCCATAAATTATCATATATAGATTTCATAAACACCTATTTCTTTTGTGATAACCAAAGGGAGCCTTAAAAATTGATCGAGATGAAATTTTACAGTTGTTTTTTCCTTCAGTAAAGTGTGCAACAAATTCTACGGATTAAAACTCATTAGCTTATTTGTAAGTAGCCTTGACTAAGGAATGGACGTTACGAAATAATTTTTATTTTTATTTTAAACACTTTTAGATCAATTTGTAATGTGACTTGCGAGGACATGAGAAAAAAAGCTTCAACCACATGACATATAGAGTTCTATAGTAGCTTGTATGTACTGTACGCCACAAGTTACCATCTCAAAGCCATGAAGAAATTGTTTACCTATATATGAAATTGTTTAGCTTATATATTTGTTACCAAAACATGGAAATAATACTCTTTCTTTCAACCTCATATAATATTTATTGATACTCGATTAATAAATTTTCTATCTATGAATATTGACGCAATCTCGTCATCACCATAGGTTCCTTAATAAATAATGAGACAGCATTTTATTACCTCAATAATATTAGTTATATACTACTAATTTTATAAGAGTGGGAAAGCAATGATCATCTCCACATTACCTTGTGGTTAAATTAACAGTAGGTAGGAATCACATTTATGATGAATCTTTACGTAGAGTTTCTTTGGAAAGAAATTTTACTCATGTACATCAATTGATTTCACATATTGTAAATATACAATATACAATACCATATGGATTATAATTAAGAGGCACTTTTCGATGGGCACTTGATGGTAAGTCCTATGGAATCTTGGAGGATCCATAACTTGTTTTTAAATTCTAAATCATCATGATTTTATATCAATTTAGTAAGTAATTACTTAATCATTACTTTGCTGTTCAGCTATTGTCTATTTATTTCACATTTCAAAGTTAATGCAATGGAAAGAAGTACTATTCTTAGGATATCTGATCTTCGATACTGAAAAAATCTAGTAATCAAGGATAGAAAAAATAATATAATATTTCTACAACAATTTATTCCAATTTCTTATGAAACTTTAGGCTACCGTAGAAAGTGATATAAAATGAAGAATAGTAGATTAAGGTTGGACTCACAAATTTTGTGTAATCAAAGCATTGTCCACTGTAAGAATGGCAGAGCCATACGTCTCCTTTGTAGTCATATGTATCCAGCATGAATGCTCTCTACTCCATTCTACAGTTCCAGTGATTAAAAAATATCAAATAAAATCCCTATAACCTCGGGTGCCCAATATAGCTCTTTCATTTTATTCGTAGGATATGCAAAAATGATTTTGTAGATTAGATTGTAAGGATTATACAATCATAATAATGTTATACTAAGTCAAGGTTTGATCATGTATCATCACAAAGCAAAAAGGCAGAATGAATTAGAATCTGCAGAGGATAGAATTGTATAGAAAAGGCATCTTTAACAATGAATAAGAAACTTACTTTCAATTGGTCTGTGATGCTATCTTCCTGGTTTGTAAAAAATGGTTTCCCGTTAATGGCGAAAGAATTGTGCGTAGTAAGATATGCATATTTGTTGAAAGGTAAGGAGTTGTTCTGCAAATGTTTTTTAGAATAAAAGAAACAAACACATTATGACATAACAAACTTTTGATATTTGAAAGTAAAAAGTTTACAACATGGTCTAAGGGTTGTAATTGAACTCTTTTTCTGTGACTAATATTCTAATGAACTCTTTCATTTGCGTGTAGTCTCTTTTTCTGGTTTATCCATGATACATGTCTTTGATTATTATCTAAAAATAATTTGAAGAAATATTTTAAGTACCTTGTAAGTAACAAATAAATCGTAGGATATTAATAATCATATAAATTTCTATACCTTCGAATCACCATTTTATTTGTAATCTAATTTATTTGTTTTTGCATTTTGATCAGTTTTTTCGTTAATGGTATTTACAGCTGATCAAATTATGTTTTGTGCATTAAGATGGCAATTCTTTTTAAAAAAACATGCATATACCAGCAGTTCAAATTGGTTAGCCATTTTCTTTCTCACACATCTTGAGCCTAAAAATTGTTGAGGGCAGGAGAAGCAATACATCCAGTGCGCACAATCTTCATCTGATGAGCACTCATCTAAAAGCTACAGAAAAATTCCAAAAAAATTGAAGAGGAAGCCAAATTAACTAACAAAAAAGAAGTTAAAAAGAGTTGGGAGAAAGCTGATCAAAATAGATATTAGAAAGCGTACCTTGCGTTGTCCACTAGAACAAGTTGCAAAAAAGCCCAAAAGAATGGACAGAGTACTAATAATCAAAATAAAGTTTTCCAAGTGACCCATCTTAGATCAAATGTCGATCTGCTTAGGTTGGAGGAGAACAAGAAAGATTATATTTATATTAAGAAAGCAGTTGAGCTAAAAACAAGTATAGTAATATGAAATATATTGAGCAACCGCTAAGCCATTATTTTTGGCAATTCTTAATTAAGAAAGACAATTATAACAAATATGTCACTTAGAAGATAATCACTACAGACTAGATAGATTAACACATTTACTACTAACTCTCACGGAAAAGAAAATCATTTTAAAGAAAAGCAATTATTTGTTTGAAATAAAATGAAAAAAGTGAATTAAATTATGATATATTCTTCTTATATTTCTTGTGAGATATTTTTGCTAACAGTGTAGACGTCATCATATTTGGCATTCTCATTAGATGCTACATTCTCAAAATCTTTTCTATTATTATATGTATGTATACATATAATAATAGAAACAAGATAAGTACCGAGCTTTGTTTTCTCAGCTACATTAAAAACATAAAGGTTAGTTGATTGGTTTTGGAACGTTAAGATTTGGGCTAAAGGATAAGGCTCCATATCTTCTTGTCATCTAACCGACACATCAATGTTATTCTTTTCTTTGGACAGATCAGCAAATATTCTTCCATAAAAAAGAAGACAAGCAAGCCAACATCTCTTCCTAATAGTTTGACATTAATTCCAAGCCGTACCAAATTTCAACTTGATAAAGATAACATTCAAGAGCTTATGTATATAACTAGGAGTTCATCAAAATCATGTGATCGAACCCTCTTCGAGTCTATGCCTCCACAATTGGCCATCATTTATGAAACTATCCACGGTAGTTCCAAAATAAAAGGAAGAGGATAAGAAGGAGCGGATAAGAGGGGGTGGGAAAAGATTTCAGCCATCAAATAAGGAACCAATTAAGGACAATGTACCTTAATGAAGGAATTGCACAGGTGCTCAGAGTTCTATAAAAGCACCACATTAATGTGAAGAAAAGGGAGGGCTCAACATTGTTGCTAAGAGAAGAAGGAAGAAGAAGAAGAGAATGGAGAAAGGGGAGGAGCCCCTCGCTGGAGCAACACCACACGTGACCCCCAAGCCCACCAGCATGGAACTTGGAGTGCCCTCGACACAACCCAAACAAGATTCATCGTTCAGGAAGCCCGACGTCGCAAGAATCTTGCCGTGAAGCACCCGATTGGAGCAAGGAAGTAGAAAGGTTCATAGAAAGCCGCCAACTTGCAGACCTTCGTTTGGTCGGCCCAGACTGCCACTTGGCATACCAACACTTCCACCGGACTCTCCTTGTGACGTCCCAAATCTGGCTTGCTTATGAACCTAACCGAAATCTCACAGGTCCCGATTAAGTCGGCTAGCCTGAACCTAACCCTAGTAGATCCACTCTCAGCATCTCAAGATGGAAGATACTAATCGTTATGCATGGATGAATATACGAAACCCTAACATACTATTACATGAATGACATGACAACCAGTTTAATATTAAAATAATTACAATAAAAATCAATAAAAATTCTTGAAATAAAACTGAAAGAATCTCCCATAAAAATGCAATTAGGGGCCACCTTGTCAAATCAATCTGTATAAATACATAAATCCATATACATCCATTAAACTATATTTTTCACAAAAATATTTAATTCGGTCACATCAAAATATTCTCTATGTTTTGGTTCTCAACCCACCTACAAATTTTCATTTCAAACTTTATCATTCAATCTGCACACTAATATATATTTCGAATCATATTATCACTATCTATTTCTATTTACCAAAACTTTATCATATTATCTTTTATATCAAGCAATTTCATCACCAGAATTTCATTTTCATAATATCATAACAAATAACCAAAACAGCCAAAACAAATATTCTGTTGGCGAACATGTGTGTGCATGCAAGGTGTGTCAGTAGAGAGTGTTACTAGTCAAAAAATATATTTACATAGCAAACTAGCAAATGAGAGTTGACTATCATTTTGAATAAAAACATTTATATACTTCTCGTGAATAGTCCTAAAGGCATCTGCTATCAAGCCAACGGGCTACAGACTCGATAGTGTCCCAAACTTACTAGTTTGATGCCTCTCTTGGCATTTTCTCATTTTTCTAGTTCCTTAGGACTACAAGTATATCCTATGCCCTCTCCTTTCCTCCATAATTCTCTTGCCTTGAGCACAAAAGGTGAGTACTCTCAAGTAGTGGCCTTTAGTACCTTTTGAACCACAAGTCCAAACGTGAGCTATACTAAATAATACCCATAGACCTCCACGTTTCTCCAAGCGTGAGGAACTCAAAATGAGAGTTGTTAGGATCCCTTGGGAATAGAATAGCCCTCTAACTAATATAGAGCCTGCTTTGACTGGCAGGTGCACCAACTCATAATACGTGCGAGTCAGTTTTCCCATCACTTATTTTATTGAAACACGATAAAACTATAATAGGTTTGGGAAGGAATTTATATAATATGCCCATAGGCAAATTGTGGTGGATCTTATTTTTGAAATAAAACTCGATGGATTTTATCCTCGATGGTTATTAATCCGAAAAGCCAATTGGTTAAATGGCCCGGTCGCCTGGGTTAAGTTGGATCCGATAAAATGCCACTTAACCCATCCTGCAAATAATAAAACAAACATACAATGGAATAGAATGTAAAACAGGGAACGTGTCCTAAACGGACCTAATAGAAGCTCCGAGCATGTTCTCGAGCCTAGGCGACGAGCTCTTACTCTGATCCTACACAACAATACTAAATACTAATGCTCAGTATAATGCATGAATGCAACACCTCTCCATACAAGACAAACAACAATAATTTCGTCTACATCTCAACCTAGAGCATCATGAGTAACAATGACCCGCCATTATGTGACATTTACATTCAAATCATACAATCCATTCTAATCGATGATTAAGACATTTAATTAGCTACCTACATCTTACTTCAATTATTAACATCTTGATTCTAATTCCAGGGCATAAGAAATGAATCCTCATTCAATTAGATATTAACCGTAACTCCAATAATTAGCTTAGTATTCAATTATACTAATTTGATCATAAAACTATATACATAATTTACAAATTAATTGTCTAAGCGTAATTCACCATTAACATCCGTTAACATGCATTTGAATTTAAACTAACATCTATTTACAATCACACCATTTGCATCACAATACGATCATAAATTTGTCACTATCAAATCAAATCGGTCAGAATTCTATATGTAAACCCGTGACTCGAGTCAAGGTTTTATAGTCAAAATAGGTGTTTGTTTGAATTTAAATGCATGTTAACAAATGAAAATAGTGAATTAGAGTTTGAATTTAATTGCATGTAAATATATGTTGTCTTGTATGGATTGATGAGGAGTATAGTATTCATACATTATACTGGGCATTAGTATTTAGTCTTGATGTGTAAGTACGGAGTAGGAGCTCGCCACCTAGGCGCATGGATACGATTGGAGCTTCTACTACGTCCATTTAGGACTAATTTCCTATTTTACGTTCTATTCTATTGTCTATTATTTTATTACATGTATGACGAGTTAAGTGGCATTTAATCGAATCACACTTAACCTGGGCCATTTAATTAACCAGTTTTTCCGGATTAGTAACTCTCGACAATGAGATCTCTCGAGTATGTTTTTGAAAATAGGATCCAAGACAAGTTGCCTTTAGGTCTATCATATAAACCCCTTCCAGGCCTATCTATATAGTTTTATTAAGTTTTCAGTGAGACGAGCAATGAGAAAACCGACTTACACGTACCATGAACAGATGCACGTGTCAGTTAAAGCGGGCTCTAGATTAGTAAGTGGGTTGTTCTATTCCCGAGGGATCCTGACAACTCTGCATTTGAGTTCCTCACACCCATAGAACATGGAGGTTTACGGGTACTGTTTAGTGCAGGGCATGTTTGGACTTGTAGTTCAAAGGGTACTAAAGGTGATTACATGAGAGTACTCGGTCTTTGTGCTCAAGGCTAGGAGAATTATTGAGGTAAGGAGAGGGCTTAGGATATACTAGTAGTCCTGAGGGACCAGAAAATTAAATGAGAAAATGCTGAGAGATACATCAGTAGCAGCACAGTAGTTAGTTCAGGATGCTACTGATTGTGCAGCCAGTGGCTCTTCAGTAGGTGCCCTTCAAAGAGTTCACGAGAAGTATATGAATGTTTTCCTTCATTTGAGTTATAATTATGGACCACTATCACTCGTTACTAATGTGTTTTTATAATATATGTAGGTGATGATCATGAGTAGGATGAGCTAGCCTGGTCAAAGGAGCAATGACGTCTCTTGCATACACACATGTCAGATGATAGCATGTTTTATAATTTGAGGATGATGTAATGAAATACAATACATGATGATGTTGCATGATGTGATGTATGCTGAAGTTGAAAGATTGCTAACGATGAGATATTAATAACTATGTTTAGACATTGAATAAGTACAACAAGTATGTCAAGACTCAGAATTGATGAGAAATGTGAATAAAATGCACAGGTGGGTAGAGACCCAAGCTTCAGAATGATTATATAGTAGATTAGAAAGTTGTGTGAATTATATACACACACACACACACACATATATGTTGATTTCATAGGTTGTCCATTAATTGCACTTTTAGGGGAGACTCAATCCGTCTTATTTTATGAATCTTATCGATTTTCATTGTAATTATTTGGTATGTGTATTTGTGCATTCATCCATGCATAGCGGTTGACATCTTTCATCTTGAGACACCGAGAGTAGATCCACAGGAATTGGGTTCGGTTTAGTTGACCTAACGGGGACTATTGACATTCCGGTTCGGTTCCCAAGCGTGAACCAAATTTGGGTTGTTACACTATACCTATTTGTCGGTCATGTAGTGTCGCGACGACGACCGTGGTTGCCTACTATTGTAAAGCAAGGTGATGGCAGCTGAGGGGGCTGGGTTGGTGGAGCTAGTGTCCTCACGGACCGGTTAACATGGCAGGCGGCTGCTGTGCAGTGGAAAAGTTCTGCATGACCACGGCAAGATAAAATCAGAAAAGTGGGAGGCTAGGTGGAGTTATCAGCTAGGCAAGGAGGGTGTGGGCAAGGGTGGTAGCAGGGAGTCAGTGATGGAAATAGCTCACCAAGGTGATCGCCGGCAGCGGCGCTAGTCGCCTGTGGCAAGAAATGTGGTTGGCTAGGGCAATGGGTACCAGAAGAGGGGTTTTTGACTGGGGAGGGATTGGTGCAAATGAGGTGATCTAGGGCACGAGGAGGGGATGAGGAGGATGATGGCGGTGGGCGATGGGCAGTGGAAGCGCCGTTAGTTGGTGGCATCAAGTTGCAGAGGCGGCTTCGTTTCTGAAGTTGCCGTGCACGTGGTGGATGGGGCTGTGATTGTGTCAAGAACATCAAGGGAAGAGTGGGTGAGTGTGCTTGGAGCCCGTCACCAGAGCTGGTGACCTGCAGCGACAGCAACAAGATCGCAGCTGACTCGAGTGAGAGCAATGTGGGAGAGGGAAGGTGGGAAAAGAAGAAGAGATGGGTGGGGAGGGTGGTGACAAGGGCAACGAGGTGGTTGGGGAGGACCGTGGCGGCCGACGTGATGGGCGAAGGGTTGGGCGGCATGAGGTGATCTGGAGAGTGTAACTACCCGCCCGAACCAGGTCGGGTGTTTCTTAAAAATATAGGTAATGTAAATGTAAGATTCCAGAACATGAATTGAAATGTAGCAAATAAGTCTCGCAACATATAATATGAATCATAACAATAAATCATGTTCTCTAAAATATAAAATAACTGTCCCACAGTCTCGGACCGTTTCCCATAGCCACATTTAAAACACAAGAGAATAATAAGGAAGTCTAATTTTTTTATTATAGATTCACCATACCTAGGCTGGTAAAAGAACCACCAACAACAATTCTATTCTTTAGTCCACAACTGCTCACCTGCGGAGGCAATTCCGCGTTAGTGATAAAACCACTAAGCCTCATAATTAAATGAAACAAGTCAATATAATCCCTATTATCATTTCACCCATTTATTATTATTATTATCATTTCACAAGTTTTTTGTAATTATCTCTGGTCATTCTGAGATTAGTAATTTGTCTCTCAGGTCATTCTGAGATTCGTAAAAGTTATCTCCCAGCTCATTCAGAGATTAGAAATTGTCTCCAGCTCATTCTGAGATTAGTCATTGTCTCCCAGATCATTCTGAGATTAGAAATTCTCTCCCAGCTCATTCTAAGATTAGTCATTATCTCCCAGTACATTGTGAGATTAGAATTTGTCTCCTTGCTCATTTTGAGATTAAGTGGTCTCCTAGGTCTTTCTGAGATTACTCATTGTCTCCCAGTTCATTTTGAGATTAGAAATTGTATCCCAGCTCATTCTGAGATTAGTCATTGTCTCCCAGTTCATTCTGAGATTAAAATTTATCTCCCAGCTCATTTTGAGATTCTGTGGTCTCCCAACTCATTCTGAGATTAGTCATTGTCTCCCAGTTCATTCTGAGATTAGAAATTTGTCTCCCAATGCATTTTGAGATTAGGTGGTCTCTTAGCTCATTCTGAGATTTGCCATGGTCTCCTCGTTCATTCTGAGATTAGAATTTGTCTCCTAGTTCATTTTGAGATTTAAAATCGTCTCCCAACTCATTCTGATATTAATGCCGACAAAGGCTAACAGTTTGGGAAAATACCATATTTCAAATAATTATACCAGTTTGGTTAAATACAACATTTCAATTAATTATACCAGTTTGGGAAAATATAACATTTCAAATAATTATACGAACAATACAACATTTCAAATAATTATACGAACAATACAACATTTCACATAATTATATGGACAATTCAACATTGCAAATAATTATACGGACAATACAACATTTCAAATAATTATACAGACACACATAGTAATTTTAAAGGTACGGCCTCATGTTGGACTAAGTCAATTCCTTGACCACAATTGCGTTATAGCGCATGGTGGTCGAATCTGAGCTCAGGCCGACCAGGGTTGCTAACAAGGGAAAGTACAATATTTCAAATGATTATACGGACCTAGATATTTTAAACTCGCAGCTGCGACCAACAATCCTAATCTGAACGAGAACATAAAATTATACATAAGTATAATTTTATTCGAGTAGGAATACATGCAGCTAAATATCTAGTATATATATCAGTTTAAAAAATATTAAATATTAAATTATCAACAAATCTAGTGAGATAATTAATTATTCATGTGAAATAATTATTTAAGTCCTACTTTACATTTTAGATTAATTATCTAAATCATAATTAGCACTAAACAAATAATAAAGTAATTATTAATTCATAAACATGTATTTAATTATTATTATTTGTATATTTTCTTTTGAGATAATAAATTTTCGTACAATAATTAATTAGTTTAGTAACATTACCAATAACCCATTAAAATGATTATTTTTAAAGATTTATTACGAGTTCGTATTATTTTTTAACTCGAGTTGGTATCGAGTCAACCCATATTTACAAAACTGCCACCCTTCTTCTTCTTCTTCTTCCCATCGCCATTCTTCTCTTCTCCAAAATCAAGTTCATCCTTCTCCTCCAGCCCTTATCTTGGCACCCAATTGAACCACCATTTAAACATCCCAACAAAGCATCAACAACAAGATAAAATCAACAAGCGAGGAAGACTCATGTGTGTGTTTTACAGCAGTTAACCAAGACGACCATATGCTGCATCATGGTGCCCAACTCCTGGCCTGTTCTTCTTCTCCCAGCCTCAAGACCCTCCTTTCTTGCACCTTGATCCAATTCAGATGTTCCACGACCTCAGGCTCGCATCAAAACAGGAAAGATTGGCCACCTTTGGAAGTTGCATGAAGTATGGTCGTTCTCCCCACTTCTGTAGTGGATTATTCTTGCAGCCTGAACTACTGTGATGGAACCCATGATGCTATCGACGAAGTACAACCGGCATTTACCCCTCCGAAGCTTCCATTACAGCATCAATTGCAGCAGAACGTCGCCACTTCCGTCACCCTTGCAACTCCACCCCCTCACAGCTGCAATTCCGCCACCCACCGGAAAACCAGGGACATGGCGAGCCATCCCTTCGACCCAGCAGCAAGAGAGGTCATCGGGGTGTGAGGGACTGCCTTGCAATTGTTCTTACGGTCGCCCATCTTGCCAAAGTTTCAGGCTACTCGGCCATGGACGGGATTCCAATTTCAGTTTAGTTTAGTTCTTTTCTTGTTGATTTACAACTTTAATTCCCATGATTAACAAGCTTACTATCAACTAAAAATATGCATGCAAGAAAATTAAGAAGAGGGAGATAGGAAGGATACCCAAGCAAGGAAGAAACACCAACAAGGAAGAGGAGAACTAGGTGGCTATGGTGAGGAAGACACCCCTACACCCGTATGTGAAAAATGACATCCTCTTTCAAATTTATAAAAATGAAAATGACGGCTAGGGTATGTGAAAACACCCCTAGACCCATATTTCATTTAACCAGGTAAATGATAAAATGTAAAGATATATATATATATATTTGACGCGGTGGGATCGAACGTTGGTATCCATGAATTTATTTAAATTATTTACCCGCTACCCGGTTAATTATTAATTACCCGGTCAAGTGGAAAGTATTAGTTAACCGGTTAAGTATTTTTACCCAGTTAAGTAAACCATACCATTTAACCGTTTAAACTAGTAAAGTGAACCGTATCACTTACCCATTTACCCGGCAACGAAGTGTGTTTTCATATACCCTAGGCCTTCTTTCATTATATAAGGAGAAGGAGGGGGCATCATTCACATAAGTCTCTTTGGACAGACGCCGGTTTCCCCTTGTTCTGGTAAGTTTCTTCCTCTCTTCTTCTTAGTTTGCATGCATACATATGATAAAAATTATAATAAACTAGATAATCATGGAAACTAAAACCTGAAATCAACAAGAAAAAGGAGAATTAAACTGGACTAGAACCAGAAATCCACCCAGGAATGTAAATTGCTGCCGTGCAGAAATTCTTGGTTGCTTGTGATTAATTACAGCGACAAGTCATAATCTTTTGCTGATCAGTTGCTGCATCAACGTCCTTATGCATGTTGTAGTAATTATAAGTTAGATTTCATAGAATTTATGGCCAAGGATGGTAGCACGTCCTGCTGAATTGCAGCAACAGCACCATGGCGATTGTGTCACAAACAGTTGCATATAACACGCAGCAGTGTAGTGTTTCTCTTCTTCTGGGCGTTGGGTTGTTGTGCGGGAAGAAGGGTCGCCTTGGGCGGTGCTGCTGGCCACGTCGTAGTCGCCATAGCAGCTGGTCGAGGTCGCCATGGCTGCTGGTTAGTCGCCTTGGTGGTGCTGAACAAGGTCGCCCTGGATAGTTGCTGCCAATTGGATTGCTAGGGAAGGGAAACAATTGGTGAAGGACATGATCTGGATTTGGGTCGAAGGAGAAGAGGTTGGAGTGGTTTTGGGTGGAGAAGAGAAGAGGCTGACGGGAAAGAAGAAGAAGAAGAAGAAGAGGATGGCAGTTTTGTAATTTCTGTTTGACTCGATACGGGTTGAGTTAAAAATCATAATAATAATACCAACTCGTATTAAAATCATTAAAATAATTAATTTAAAGGGATATGAGTTAAGTGGCCAAAATAATAAATTTATAAATTATTACATGAAATTAATAAATTTCGATCAGGATAAACGGTAATTAATTAATCGGCTTATTAAAAGCGATTAACTTAAATTGAAGAGTTATGAGGAATATTTAATAAAGACTTCACCTTTATCATATAAAATTTATATTTGATAAATAAAACGATTATTCTTATAATAAATTTGTAAAGTAAAATAATGGATCAATAAAAGATAATCGTGTAGAAATCACGAGATAGCATAATTAATTAAATAAAGAAGTGTTGAACCTTATTGAATTAAATAAATTAATTAAGGTGGCATATATTAAATATTTAGTTGCGTGCATTTTCGACGCGAGTAAAATTATACGAATGTATAATTTTATGCCCTCATTCATATTAGGGTTAGTGGATTACAGTCGGATGAACCCACAAGTCAAGTACGTATAATAAGTAGAACATCATATTTTCCTTGTTGGTAGCCTAGGTCGGCCTGAGCCCAGATTCGACTACCATGCACCGAGTGCAACCGGGGTCAATGAATTGACTCAGTCCGACACTGGGTCGTGTTATGTGTGTGAATTTTGTAATGCATCGACATTGTTTTGGAGTAGTGATAACCACCCCATAAAAAGGCTACGGCCGGGGTGAGTGAGGCACAACGATTCCTCCATCGCACTGGAGTGCAGTGATAGCCGCCCCATAAAAAGGCTACGGCCGGGGTGTGCGAGGCATTGGCACTGGAGTGCAGTGATAGCCGCCCCATAAAAAGGCTACGGCCGGGGTGTGTGAGGCACTGGCACTAGAGTTGGCAGTGAGAGCTTCCTCACAAACGGGGCATAGCAATCACCTGAGTGCAGTGATAGCCGCCCCACAAAAAGGCTACGGCCGGGGTGTGCAAGGCATTGGCACTGGAGTGCAGTGATAGCCTCCCCATAAAAAGGCTACGGCCGAGGTGTGCGAGGCACTGGCACTAGAATTGGTAGTGAGAGCTTCCCCACAAACGGGGCATAGCAATCACTCGAGTGCAGTGATAGCTACCCCACAAAAAGGCTACGACCAGGGTGTGCGAGGCACTGGCACTGGAGACGGTAGTGGTAGCCTCCCCACGAAAAAGGCTACGGCCGGGGTGTGCGGATCACAGCGGATACCTCCTCCGCATTGTTTTGGAGTATAGCGGAATCGCTCCACCGCATACTAAAATAAACATAAGGAAATAGTGGAATGTACTTGTTTTGTTTTATCTATTATACTACTTAGTGTTGTAATCACTAACGCAGAATTGCCTCCGCAGGTGTGCAGATACGAGATTAGGTGATTGACATCCAGAGTATGGAGCAAAATAAATATGAGGACTCCTTTTTTATTTAATTGAGAAATAAGTGTGGCTGCTGGGAAACGGTCCAAGACTGTGGGATCTTTATATATGTTATTATTTATAAAAAATGTTTGGCATAATTACTTTACTTTTGATGTAACACCTAGCCAGTTAGGCCCACAATATCGTGAAAAATGGCGGGTCGTTAGATAAAATGGGTAAATAACACACAACTGACTTTGGCTCAGTACACGTGTCCTGAAATTGACTCAACTGAAAATAGCAATCGAATCGACCGATTCTAACTATAAAACTCTAACTTTGGGATAAAATAAAATAGTAGTAGAATTCACTATTTTGTGTAAGTGTAAAATCAAAGAAGAAATAGTGGATTGTGAGTACCAATCTCACTTTGGACTAACTTTGGGATTCGAGTTGAACCCTAAGGAACCAGGTAAAAATCTTCGGTGTTTATTCCTCGTTTAGAGTATTTAATTAGCTGGCACGATTTCTTTGAGTGACAAGAGCGT
The DNA here is from genome assembly GCA_033002965.1 of Piper betle. Lineage (NCBI taxonomy): Eukaryota > Viridiplantae > Streptophyta > Magnoliopsida > Piperales > Piperaceae > Piper > Piper betle. The sequence goes on along the minus strand of JAURVB010010169.1, from coordinate 12,608 downwards.
CTTTGGACCCATCAAACCATCTAACCCAACACGATGCAAAGGCTGTATTGCAGGGACGACAATTCCACACCCCAACATATTTTTTGCAACTTCATTGAGGACCAGCTCGAAGGTAATAGTATTGTTTGAAGATTTGTGTGAGCAACAAAGATATGACACTAGAAACGAGGAATGCGGCATGACCAAGGAGTGTTAATGTAGATGATCCCTCCACATCTACTCAAGGAGGGAAAAGCCAATTTGAAGCGATCATGGAAGCAAGCGAGCACATAGCGGGAAATGTGTTCAAAAGAATCCAATAGCTTGAAGCAGTGCTAAATGAAGGAAATGAAGAAAGAAATACTCCAAGTAGAAGCATGCTGAGACAAGAAGAAAATAACCAAAGTCCAAGAAGCAATGAGGAGATGAACCAACCTTCAGAAGCTAGACAAGTGCTTTTGACGTCAACAAATCAGCCAAGTGGTGTACAAGTACAAAATCAAGCAATTGAAGGGAGATTCCGCCGAAGGGAAGAGTAGAAGCAACGAATAGAGGATATGATGCAATAAGTGCTGGCCCAGATGCAACAGGCTAGTGTTACAACTGGGAACTCATCGAGAAGAGAAGACAACCATCCCACACAATGTCTATTAATGGACAAACCCCTAGGGGACAGCCAAATGTCTTCAACCTCCGTAAATATGATTGTATTAACCTCATTCCCAGCTACAAGAACAACTGCCACAACATTGATGGATCATGCCAAGATCCCTCATGAAATTAAGAAATTTTCTTTGATTTCAGGTTTTAAGTCCATCCACAAAGCATTTACAACATCAACTTCATCGCTCGAACAAAATTGGGTGCAGCACAACCAGCTACAACAACCAAGTAGGAGCAAGCCTTGTTCCCTTCCTCACTCTGTGGTATGACCCTGCATGCTCCCAACAACCATCTTCCATGGTATTTTTACCGTCAATCGCAACCATGGTGCCTATCCCAATGGTACCGCCAGTAATGCCAATAAGTCAAATTGCAATTCCTATTACAATTTTACAAGCAAGCCAGACAAAAGCCCAACCGCCAACCATGCAAGCTGCACCAATGTCAGACCTTTGTTATGAAGGGTTGAGAGCTGAAATGGATGCACAGGCTGCACTTATCAGTGCTTTGATTGGAAAGAAAGATAAAGAATCAACTAAAGGGACGAAGCATCTCCAACCACTAGCTGATGAAGTCTACATAGAAGTTTTGCCTGAAAAATACAAGTGCCCCTACCTTCACGAAGTTGGACAGAGACGGCAACCTTGAAGATCACATCAAATTTTTTGAGATTGAATGCAAAGCAATCTCGACAAATGAAAAGCTAAATTTGCAACATTTTCTAGCATCTCTCAGTGGCAATGCACTAAGATGGTTAAACAATCATCCACCCACATCAATCATCTCATGAGAAGAACTCATTGAGCAGTTCATAGCCCACTTTCAATTAATGGAGATCCCAATAAAGATCGAGCACTTAAGGCATGTCAACGAGAGCAGGTGAAGAATTTACTATATATGTAAAAAGAATTCAAAGTCTTTCATCTCAAATGAAGGAGATTCCGGAGGTCACAGAACTGATTAATGTGTAATGAATGTTGGATCAGCTGTATGGTTCTTAAGTGGTACACAACACAATACATTTTGAGGACTCTTTGAAAGAGTGCTGATATATGTGGAACTCAATAGAATTTCAACTTCAACAAAGAATGAAAGAGGCTCAAGCAATGCAGTCACCAAACTTAGTCACATGGATCATGAGATGTGCCCCAAGAACTTTGACTATGGAAAATTCAAGAGATGAGCCCCGAGAGCTTAGACAATGGCGTGAATGGAGAAATATAGAAGAGTACACCTTCAACATTAGAGATACTGAGAGACAGTTTGACTTGTTTCAAAAAAAGGAAAGATCACACCATGGACTCTGAAGAATCCACCGAAGCCAGAAGATGAAAAGAAGGATAACTTTTGTCGATTTAACCAGAGGATAGGTCATCCGATAGTGAGATGTCAAAACATGGTCGAAAAGATCCAAGAGTTGATTGACAATGGTGAGATCAAGTACAAAATCCCAAGTGCTACTGTGATGACAGTGAGTCACTCATCTATGTTGATGAAGTCTCATAAAGGAAAGGAAAAGCACTGAGAGGAAATCGATGTTTTGATGGTTATGGTCATAGACATGGAGGTGTCACCTACTTTCACTAAAGAAGTGAAGAAAGGATTCTCTACACCTCCGTCATTGCAAAATTTTGAAGTTCAAGATGATCAAAGCGTGATACTTTGCGAAGAAAAGGAGCTTAATGACAGAAAAGATGGAAGCCCAGTTTGTTGTCCAAACAACTTCAACTCAAGAAGAGGTCAACATGAAGATTGCAATGCAATATGGAAAAACAAGAGTTCGTGTGATGTGCAGCTATGGCAGAAAGAATGTAATCTAAGGAAGGAAGTGGCATTATAATGGAGGAGACACATGACTTATTGCGGGGATCGTGATTGTTCTTATTCAACTCTTGACTCCTCGAATCTCAAGTATATTTTGTACTAGCGGTTATTTTATGAATTAAATGTCAGTTACCTAATTAAAGCTTGAAGTGTTTGATCGCAATCGCTGGGAATGAAGGCTTGGTGAATTGTACTCAAAGAGCAAGCAAGTTCAACACAAGTCACGAATCAACTCCTCACCCCCATTTATTCATGTTACGAAAGACATCAAACTCGCCACCCAAGTCGACATTGAAAAAGATGTCGGGGGCTTCAATTAAAATGACTACTGCTGAAAAAGAAGGAGCAAGCAGCTCAACTACTAGTAGGAGGTACCACAAAAGAACAAGGCCGCCTCAAGAACATGCAAGAAAGAGAAGACACAATGCGAGCTTGTCACAAAGAAACTTATTGCCTTGAAGAAGAAGCCACTTATGAAAGTAGAGACTCAAATCTATGAAGCAGAAGGAAAGAAGTTTTGATTTGGAGACCACGGTTATCGAGCAAAGAAATTGCTCCTAAAGATCAACATGACTATCAGCTTCCACATTATGACCCAGGAGGGGGCACCCTATACTAGCTTACGCAAAAAAAAATTTGAAAAAAATGAAAGAAAAAAGTAAATTGTATTTCGCCGATTCTTCGTTCGAACATGCAAACAATCAATGAGGGGGCTATTGTTCATCCAAACTATGTGATCGAAACCCTTGGTTGAGCCTATGCCTCCACAGCTAGCCATCACATGATAAATAGTCTACGGTGGTTCCAAAATAAAAAGAAGAGGATAAGAACAAGGTACGGGTAAGAGGAGGTGGGTGAAGATTTTTGCCATCATATAAGAAACCAATTAAGGTGGAAATATGTATAGGGTTAGCATTGGATCACCATTGAATATGTCACCACTATGATCCATACACCCTCCGGATCAGGCACACATGGTTGGATAGCCTAAGTCGAGTTGATAGTAGTTACAATTGATGAGACAAACACATGGAGGAAGACAAGTCAAAGACAGTAGTGGGTTCACAAAGTACATGATTAGAATCAGATCTTCAGTAGTTGGAAGCACAACCACCGTTTGAGTTGCACAACCATAGTCACATTTGCCCAAATATCGACCGTGATGCACTACCACCGACTAAATGCCCACTACTGTAGTCCGTGATGTACAACCACCGTCCGTATATTATAGTACCGTCGATTGAGAGGAGCAGTTATTGTGGAAGTAAGGGCAAAGTAGTTACCTCACCCTATAGAAGGACAACTACTTGTGGATGTTCTTGGCTTTTCACAAAGCCTGGATGTCACAACATTGAGAGCAGAGTTGGGTTAGAGATTGAGGACAAGATATAGCCACGGCAACATCAATCGGGCAAAGGAAAGTTAGGTGCACTAACATAATTTTCAAGAGATGATACAGGATTGACTTCACCAGCCATCTTGCATACCACTGCCTTGACCTAACATTCTTGGGTCAGATGTGTATTACAAGATAGTGTTAGTTATAGTCTTATAGGTATCAACAGGCAGCGTTAGTAAAATTCATCAATGGACGTGCATGGACAGAGTTAGAGAACATGATAGTATGATATCAAGATGAGATAACCATAGTGGTCAAATTATTCAGTCAACATGCCAACCTACGTGTGACCCACATCTAACATTACACATATCAGATGCTTAGCAAATGATCAGATACGCAGTATAACTCATTTAGAGTTTGGCCTAGCTAGAGAGAGGTGTTTGACTTGTATTAGAATTTTGGCATAGATGATGGGTTTAGTGAAGAAGTGTCCATTAGGGAGATAGTGTTTTCCTCGTGCTTTGCCAGCACGATTAAGTCCTTACCTGCAGACATAGGATTTAGCCTTTGACCTGAGTATAGGAGCTACCTTCATGGTACTATTTAGGAATTATAGTGCAGGTAACCGATGACAGACCCATCTGGAGGAGACAACGTCACCTAAGCTTAGGAGCAACTTATACAGGGACTTCACTCAAACCGGATCATGTTGATCCGATAGAGGGACATTGGTGTGTGGTCATCTTCACTTATGGCTTCGCTTTAGAGTCTACCACAACAGTAGTAGTCATGTGAGTCAAGATTAGTATTACAAATCGGTATGGGGTGGCAGGTCACACACCACTAAAGAACAAATGATGCGCATGTCAAACCTCATTATGAGTCCCCGTAGACTCGAGGAGAGATAGTGGTTCTTTGGGTTATTTGAACCCCATCCATTTAGAACTGTGTGACTAGTATGATATCGAGAAACACGTGCCTACTGGTAGTTGATTCAACTATAGCTACTTAGGAGCCGTCTCTTAGACTCGTCATTAATTAGCTTTTCCATAGGCTAGCCACCTATGGCAAAGTCAAATCATGATGATCTTAGAGACATGTCCATAGACCTACCTATATGCTTGAGCCACCCAATATTCTACATAGAGTTTTTCCATTACCCTTATGACTCATAAGGAAACCCTCATTGCATACCTAGTAAAATTTTCTTAGCTTAGTGTACTCTCCCAGTACCGTGACGTCAGACTATGTGAGGATGAGACACTTAATAGTTAGTCGTCGAATAGTGTGACGAGTTTTTCATGAGAGATCCATTCACTTGTCATGTGATCATATATGCTAGATAGAACCAAGCTTTCACCAACGTATTTTCACATTTACCTTTCCAGATATACTATTCCTACTATCAATATACTAGATGGTTGAGATGACCAGATATTGACCAGGGCATGTGCCACAGACCATGTGCAAACTCCATAGTTCTATGCAGAGTATGTTTTTATACTCCTTGAGACACATTGTATATGTATAGGTGTTCTCACCTTCATTCCATCATGGAGAGCCCTCTTCAGCAGTAGTTAGTAGTTATAAGAGCCCAAGCACACAATAGAGTTATAGCAGCTGTCCTTGTTCCATTCTAGAATAAAGTGAGATACTTGACTTGGGACTGAGTTGGCTAGGACCTGGTGAGTGGTCTAGTTCGTCTTCTAGGGGCATCTAAGTGTTTGACCTAGACTGGCGACAGTGAGCCATACAAGTCATTAGCATATACCTTTATTTTCTACTAGAGTCCACCATATGCTAATAGAACTCACAAGATACTCTAGTATTGTCATAGGACTTGGAGCAGAGTGCCTTGAGGATACATGTAGTTGACCTATCATACTATGAGGATCAGGGAGACATGGGTAGATGATAGGCCGCATACCTCACACCGAGATAGTTTTTCCTAATGTAGTTCAAACTAGTACCTTATAGTACTGTAAAGTACCTGCTTGACCATCCAGTAGGCCCTTAGCGGTGAACCTAGATTTCTCCTACCGAGGTCACTACATTTTAGTTCCCATAGTTTGTACTGACCCTAGGAGCTAGTTTAGCGAGATGATTTGAGTATGTATGGTAAGTCTAACCAAATGATTCTAGCATGTATGACATGTTTCACCAGATCGATTCGATCACATATAGTCCGCTTAGCTAGATTATTAAGGAGCTAGTGAGCTTCATCAGAGTGCAGAGTTGCAGCACCATGGTTGTTTGTTTGGGACATGTGCAGCTAGCTTTCAAGCGAGAGCTACCAGTTTGCTAATGAGATGACATCTTCAGTTGAGTCCTCTTATCGTAGTTGATGTGAAAAATTTTGAGGATGGAACTTATATAAGGAGGAGAGGTTGTAAAACCCCAACTTCGGATAAGGGTTTTACCCGCTTGTAGTTTGTCCGGGTCAGATCAGTCTCGAATTTGTTCCAGCAAGCTCGAGGAAGACCAATTTTAAGAATATGATTATGGGGCCAAGATGGCAATATGAGCATGTTATGGTGGCTGAGTATGCCCGACATGCATATGATCTGAGCTATCCATCCAAATAGGTTGGTCCCACTAGACCACGGGTTGTTAAACTTTTAGATCGTGCCACATAGCAAGATCTGAGCTGTCAATGTCAGTCTTGACTTCACCACGTTATATTTACAGAGAATTTTCACAATTTCAGGATTTACACCCTTTAGCACCGCCACCACTTTGGCTCGCCGCCGGTGAGTTTTTGCCTTGCCCCCAACCACCGGATCGGCATGACTGTGACCACCTCATGGCCGGCTATCAGTCTATGGCCATGTTCGCCATTTGCGCCGCCGCAGTCACTGCCGGTGATGACGTTTTTGTGGTCAGCTTTTGTCACCGCCGCCACCCTTTTGGGCCATTTTTCGGAGCCGGCGAGCCACCTTCGGCTGATGCAATCACCCACGCATCTTCATTTTGTTGAGATCTCCATTATTGAGACCACACATGACCACCGCCGTGGCCCCGATTGCTGCCGGCAACATCACTGCACCAAGCGGCGTTACCACCCATTTCTAAACATTTTCCGGCCAGCCACTGGCCGGACTCCGCCAACCGCCACCACCATCATGTTCCCTAACCTCTGCTCTATCAATCCCGACCAGCGGCAACCCCAGCTACGCCGCCATCAGCATTTTCCAACGACGTGCACTACCAAACCTTGTAGAGCCTATTTAGCTGTTTGCCTGTGATTGCATGTGCCTGAGCCGTACTCACGTCTACCAGTCGTGTCAGTGCCAGTGTCCATCACTCCAAACCAGCCCATCAGTTTATTTAACCCAAACCAAGTTGTTATTGATGATGTATTTATTCATAAATATTAGTTTTTTTCATGTTTATCTTATTTTATTTATTTAATTGATTGATTATTAAGTATTCCTTACTCGTGTTATTATTTATACGTAATTAGGCATATGTTCATGTAAAGACTACGAATATATATATATATATATATATATATATTTAACGCGATTCCCGGAAGGACTGAATGTTGGAGAATTATTGTTATTCTCTACCCGGTTAATATATTTTATTATTTACCCCGTTAAAAGAAATACGGTTGTAGGGGTGTTTTCCATTACCCTAGATGTCATTTTCATTTTTATAATTTTGAAAGAAGACATCGCTTTTGGTGCTCTCCTCATTCCTTACCTGTGCTTCTTCCTTGCTTGGGTATCCTTCCTAACTCCCTCTTCTTAATTTTCTTCCATGCATATTCTTTTTAATTGATAATAAGCTTGATAAACATGAGAAATTAAGTCTGAAAATCAACAATAAAAAACTAAAACTAAATTGGAAACTGGAATTTCGCCATGGCCGACTGGTCTGAATTTTGGCATGATGGGCGACTGTAAACAAAGATTTCAAGGCATCCCCTCACACCCCCGACGACCTCTCTGGTTGGTGGGTCAAAGGGATGGCTCGCCTAGACCCTTGATGCTGATGGTTGGTGGAATTACACGTGGTGATGGGCGGAAGTAGTGGGTGACACTATTGGAGATTCGAGACATCTATACCAGTTCGCTGGCCAAGGTTCATGCCGTGCATGCTCATAGTGTTTGGCCTTGACGTTGGGTTGTTGTGTGGGGAGAAGGGGAGTGTTCTTGGCAATGCTGCTGGCAGGACGGAGTTCACCTTGCAATCCCAGCAGTGCTGCTGGCCAGACAACGCGCGCCTTGGTGCAGAACATGATTCGCCTTGGATAGTTGCTGTAATGCACGAGCTTAGGCTTCCAATTGGATTGATAGGGAAGGGAAGCAGTTAGGGAAGGACGTGATCTAGTTTAGGGTTGAAGAAGAAGAAAGGCAGATCTGTTTTTGGTGCAAAGAAGAAGGTAGGAGACGAAGGGATGTTGGGTAAGAAGAAGATGGCAGTTTTGTAAATATTGGTTGACTCGATACCGGCTTGAGTTAAAAAATAAAACCAACTCGTAAAGAATCTTTAAAAATAATCATTTTAATGGGTTATGGGTAAAGTTACTAAACCTATTAATTATTGTACGAAATCGCCACGAGTAATAAAAAAATACAGTAATGATAAACGGTCGATAATTAATTAGCTCACAACCAACGATTAAATTAAATCGGATGGTTATAAGTGATAAAATAAAATAAAAATTTCACATTTACCATATCAAAGTTAATATTAAGTAAATAAAGTGATTATTTTAATAACGAGTCAGTATTGTAAAAAATGGGTTATTAAAATATAATTGTGTAAAAAAATCACAAGCGACGTACCTAAATAGCATTATAAAAATAAATAAAGTTTGAAACTTTTATTAAGTCGAATAATTTAAAATAATTGTATTATTAATATATTTGAATTAGAATAATACAAATTATTTTAAATAATTTCATCGAATAACATAATTAATTAAATTGCTATGAATGATCATAGCGATTAAAAATTATAACCGATGGAAAATATACTAATAATAGTAATTAAATATTTGTTTATAAGTTAATAATTATTTAATCATTTGTTAAGTGTTAATTATGATTTAGATAATTAATTTAAAATGTAAAGTAGGACTTAAATGATTATGTCACATGAATAATTTAATATTTAATATTATTGAATAATATATATTAGTCATGCAGTTGCATGCATTTCTACTTGAATAAAATTATACTTATGTATAATTTTATTCAAGTAGAAAATGCATGCAACTGCATGACTAATATATATCACTATTCAAATTCGGACAATATTAAATATGAAATTATTCATGTGATATAATCGACTTAAGTCCTACTTTACATTTTAAATTAATTATCTAAATCATAATTAACACTTAACAAATGACAAAATAAACTATTAACTTATAAACAAATATTTAATTACTATTATTAGTATATTTTTCCATCCGGATATAATTTTTAATCGCTATGATCATTCATAGCAATTTAATTAATTATGTTATTCCATGAAATTATTTAAAATAATTTGTATTATTCTAATTCAAATATATTAATAATACAATTATTTTTAAATTATTCGACAATAAAAGTTTCAAACTTTGGCTATTTTATAATGCTATTTAGAACTGTCATACTTGTGATACACACAATTATATTTTAATAACCCATTTTTTTACAATACTAACTCGTTATTAAAATAATCCTTTATTTACTTGTATTAAACTTTGATATTAGGTAAATAAAGTGATTATTTTAATAACGAGTTAGTATTGTAAAAAATGGGTTATTAAAATATAATTGTGTAAAAAAATCACAAGCGACGTACCTAAATAGCATTATAAAAATAAATAAAGTTTGAAACTTTTATTAAGTCGAATAATTTAAAATAATTGTATTATTAATATATTTGAATTAGAATAATACAAATTATTTTAAATAATTTCATGGAATAACATAATTAATTAAATTGCTATGAATGATCATAGCGATTAAAAATTATAACCGATGGAAAATATACTAATAATAGTAATTAAATATTTGTTTATAAGTTAATAATTATTTAATCATTTGTTAAGTGTTAATTATGATTTAGATAATTAATTTAAAATGTAAAGTAGGACTTAAATGATTATGTCACATGAATAATTTAATATTTAATATTATTGAATAATATATATTAGTCATGCAGTTGCATGCATTTCTACTTGAATAAAATTATACTTATGTATAATTTTATGTTCTCGTTCAGATTAGGAGTGTTGGTCACAATTGAAGTTTCACTAATGAACTATCCAGGTCCGTATAATTATTTGAAATGTTGTATTTTGCCTTGTTGGCAGCCCTGGTCGGCCCGAGCCCAGATTTTTGACCACCATGCACCGAGTCCAACTAGGATCAAGGAATTGACTCAATCCAACACGGGGCCGCGCCCATAAAATTAATATGTGGGAGTCTTCGTCGACTTGAGTATCTGACCACCATGCGCTAGAACGCAACCGGGGTCAACTCAATTCGGCACAAGGCAGCACCCCTGAAAGATTGAACACTTGCCTCCGTGCCGAAAGGGGTGATAGGGCACAATGGCGCAAGATGGCTCATTATGCACTTGTGATACCGAGAGGATGAGTCAATGGCAAACATCGGTAACTATAGGCCGTGGGCCACATAGCGTGTGTATGCATGCATAAGATGGTAGTTGGATGGGGTGGCCACCTCCCAGCATATAACGAGCTCAGCATAGGCTCATAATAACTAAAAGACTCTTGTAACGATAATATGAATTTTATTGACTTGTTTTATTTAATTATATACCTCAGTAGTTTTATCACTAACACGGAATTGCCTCCGTAGGTGAGCAGCTTTGGACTGAAGAATAGAAGTGTGAGATCCCTCAACTTTGTCCCACATATAATACCTACTGGGAGAAGATCCTGTTTATAAGTGGGAATGGACTATAGATCTTTAACTTGGGTTAACCATTTTAAAGAAATGACTTAGGCCCATTATGTTGCACTTTAGGCTAGATCGTTACAGGTGGTATAGAGCAACCTAGTTCCGTATTAGATGGTGGGCTGGAATAGGGATGTTGGCTAGGCTGCCGGTCACAGGACAGAACGGTCGTGGGCTGGGGCTAGCAACGGGCCAAACTAGGGACGTTGGCTAGGTTGCCGGTCATGGGACAGAAAGATCGTGGGCTGGGGCTAGCAACGGGCCAAACTAGGGACGTTGGCTAGGCTGCCGGTCACGAGCCACAAAGGTCGTGGGCTGGGGTAGCAACTGGCCAAGTATAAGCATTTTGGGGATGAAATTTCCTAAGGTGGATGGACTATGAGATCCCTCAACTTAGTCCCACATCTAATACCTATTGGGAGAAGATCCTGTTTATAAGTGGGAATGGACTATAGATCTTTAACTTGGGTTAACCATTTTAAAGAAATGAGTTAGGCCCATTACGTTGCACTTTGGGCAGGATCATTACAGGTTATTGTAAAGACCGTGTAAAAAAAAATTATTATATTCGACTCGGGCAGGGAAGGATCGAATGTTAGAGAATTAATATAATTATATTATATTCTCTACTCCGGTTAAATATTTTATTCTTTACCCGGTTACCCTGTTAAAGGAATAAAATACGGGTGTTGGTGTGTTTCCACAAACCCTAGCCATCATTTCATTTTATAAAGGACGTCCTCCACCCTAGCCTTCATTTCGCAATCTATTCTCTTCTTTCTTGCCGGCGTGTCTTCTTCCTTACTTAGGTATTCTTCCTATCTCCCTCTTCTTAATTTTCTTGCATGCATATTTTAATAGGAGAATAAGCTTTATAATCCTGAGGATTAAAGTTTAAAATCAATAAGAACGAAACTAAACACAAATTAAAATTTAATTCGGCCGACGAGTCCCTTGTTTTGGCGAGATGGGGAAAAACAGGCAAGGTCGCTGGGAATGGGTGGCAAGGGTCGTTCCGACGTCGGAAGATGATCCTACTCTCTTCGTCGATCAGTGTAGAGTGGTTTCTCATGTGTGTGGATGTCGGCCTAGGGTGGCAAATGGCCAAAAACAGTAGCGGCGGCAAAAACAAGGGCGACGGTGGTAAGGGGAAGAAATCCGGCCGTCCTGGGTGGCTACGGGTTCCAATATGGCCGGGGAGGGTAGATGGGTGGTCGAGGGTGTCGAGGCGACCACCCAATTGAGGCAGTGACGCTCTCCAGCGGTGGAATCGCCGACGCGAGCGTGCCGCTAGGAAGGCGATGCGCGTGTCGCCACAGCTGGAAGACGGCCAGAGTTGGCCGGGAGGTCACCGCAAGGGCAAGCCAGGGCTGGTCGACGACGATTGACGGCGGTCGGAGGTGGTCAGCATAGGCGGTGGCTAAAGGGCGTGTAAAGACCCAGAAAATATATATATATATATATATATATATATATATATATATATATTCAACGTGGTGGGATCGAACGTTGGTATCCATGAATTTGTTTAAATTATTTAGCCGCTACCCGGTTAATTATTAATTACCCGGTCAAGTGGAAAGTATTAGTTAACCGGTTAAGTATTTTTACCCGGTTAAGTAAACCATACCATTTAACCGTTTAAACTAGTAAAGTGAACCATACCATTTAAGAGGTTGAGTGAAAAGGTTCAGTGAACCGTGTTAATTACCCAATTACCTGGTTAAAGGAATTATGATGAAAGGGTGCTTCCACAAACCCTAGCCGTCATTTATTCTTTATAAAAGGAGAAGGGGTCGTTGAACCTAGGAAATACCAATTTGATGATGGGGTGTGAGAATTTAATAAAGGGGGATGGGGTAGCTACGGCACCA
>JAURVB010010168.1:0-73048 GCA_033002965.1 Piper betle | reverse complement strand
CTGTAACACCCCAAATCCGGTCCACACTCGTGAACCGAACCGGCATGTTACAGGCCCCGGTTAGGTCGGCTAACCCGAACATAACTCATGCGGATCCAACTCTCGGCGTCTTAAGATGAAGATACGACTCGCAATGCATTGATGAATATACAACCCTAACATGGTACTACATGAATGACGTGCAATTCAAGCACACACCAATACCATTACGATCAAACTCAATAAAAATTCTAAAATAAAACGGACAGAATTTCCCCTAAAAGTGCAATTAGGATCCACCCTGTCAAAACAATACATACCAATATATATGCATATATCAACAATTTTAATCACACATAATCTAATATACTGTATATTCATTATAGAACTTGGGCCACACTTCTGCTGCGCACTCTGATCACATCTCACCTCTTGTCATCATATCTTAGCTTTTCATCATGTCATAACATTATCTCATTGCGTTTAATCATATCCTATCATGTCTTAGCATTTCACATCATTCACAATATAATAGCATCATAAATAAAATATAAACACTCAATCGACTGACATGTGTGCAAGTGACAACAATGCTCCTCCGTCCAAGCTGGCTCCTCCAACTCGTGATTATTACCTACATATAGTATAAAAACACGTCAGTAACAAGTGTTACTGGTCCGGAAAATAAAATAACTATAACAAGCTGGCTATGAGAGCAAATTCTCATATGAAAGAAAACAACATATACTCCACGTGAACACTCTGAAGGGCACTACTGAGGAGCCACTGGGCTGCAGACCCGGTAGCATCCCGAACTTACTGATCTGCTGCTGGTACTGTGCTACTCTCAGCACTTCTTTTCAGTACTTCTCGTGAAACTTTATCCTAAGCCCTCTCCTTACCTCCATATTTCTCCTGGCCTTGAGCACGAAGGCCGAGTACTCTCAGGCAGTCGCCTTTAGTACCCTTTGAACCACAAGTCCGGACATGCGCTGTACTAAACAGTACCCGTAAACCTCCACGTTCTCCGGGTGTGAGGAACTCAAACACGGAGTTGTCAGGATCCCTCGGGAATGGAACAGTCCGCTGGCACTAATCCAGAGCCCGCTTTGACTGTCACGGCATCCTCTGCATGGTACGTGCAGTCGGTTTCTCCATCTCTCGTCTCACTGAAAATGCGAAAACTACATATATATAGGGTTGGGTAGGGATTCATATAATAGGCCCGAAGGCAACTTGTGGTGGATCTTGTTTTCGAAATCATCCTCGAGGGATCTCATCCTCGAAGGGTTATTAATCCAGAAAATATTCGGTTAAATGACCCGAGTTAAGTGGGATCCAATAAAATGCCACTTAACCCGTCCTGTAAATAATAAAATAAACATACAATAGAAGAGCGTAAAAACAAAGACGAGTCCTAAACGGACCTGGTAGAAGCTCCAAGCGTGTCATCGCGCCTAGGCGGCGAGCTCCTACTCCGCACCTACACATCAAAACTAAATACTAACGCCCGCTAACTAAATGATGCATCAAAATCAATAAACATCAATCACAATTCAATCATCAACATCCAGCAACAGTTAAATAATCATAAATTTAAATAATTCTAACTCATCCTAGTCATACCAATTTTATTATGTTTTTCAAAGTTACGTCCTGATCACTTATCATGCTGAGACTCGATCTACCTAATTAGATTGCTGAACCTTCATTCACACTTAAGCTCATCATGTAACTTATCATTTTATCTCTAATTGAGCATTAATCACGTCAATAAATCAACCCTAGCATGTTGTGCTAACAATCATCAAACTTTAACTTATAAATTCGGAGGTAATTATACCTCACGTCGTTGGCAATCGGCGACGGCTAGGGTTCTGTCACGTGTCTCGGATCTCAAATTCGGCCTTCATCGGTGTCCGAAGCTCGATCGGGCTCGACTGGGTGAGCCCCGCAGATGATCCGGTGAATTCCAGAAATTCCAATTTTTCCGGCGGTTTTCCGGCAGCTACTGGCGGTTTTCCGACGACTTCCGGTGGTTTTCCGGCAACAATCGCCGGCGGCGTCTACTAGCCGGAAAGTGGACGTGTTGGGTACCCTCGGAACCGGCTCGGCGAGCCCGACTCATCTACGAGGTCGACGCGGCCAACGGAACTGGCGGCTCGCCGGAAAATGCATAAACAGGGCCGGCGGCTATGGGTGGATAGATCCGGCCGGCCAGGGCGGCGATGGCCTCCGTGCCGGTCGGGGAAGGTCGTTGGAGGGCTGAGGGTGCTGAGACGACCTCCTGATCGTAGCGGCAACGGTCGCCGGCGGCGGAATCGACGACGCGGCTAAAATGTAGCCGCGACGCTAGGCGGCGATTCCGGCGTCACGGCGGCTTGGCAGCGGCCGGGGCTGGTCGGGGCGGCACGGAAACGCCGTGGCGGAGTTGGGCGGTGACTATCGACGGCCGGGCGGCAGCGACGCGCAGTGGC
Source organism: Piper betle (assembly GCA_033002965.1). Classification (NCBI taxonomy): domain Eukaryota; kingdom Viridiplantae; phylum Streptophyta; class Magnoliopsida; order Piperales; family Piperaceae; genus Piper; species Piper betle. The sequence continues at coordinate 70,592 of JAURVB010010168.1, read as the reverse complement.
GGCGTGTCGAGGTTTGGGAAGAAGATGTCGGGGGTGTGCGGTTGCAAAGTTGTAAATATTACTTAACTCGTCTCCGACTCGAGTCAAAATAATATTTAAGTCGTAAGAAAAATTGCAAAAAAATTTGGGAAAAATCCCATAAAATCAAACAACACCAAAAAAATCATAATGATATGCTCTAGAACTATCAACCCACCCAAAATGCCCGTAACGCGTCCTAACGCGGTAAACGGCCTAAAACTAATTCTACGATCCACTATATATAAAAATAAAAATAAAAATCACTGGCATACTCTCATATATTCTGATAACTCATTCTTTTCTGCTGTGTTCATGATGTTATCATCATATACTTGGGTACGCATGACCCTCATAGCTCATACACGCGACCGGCGTCGGCTCGGTACACGTGTCTTGAAACTGACTCAACTCGAAAAATAACGGTCGACCCGACCGGTTCTGAATATAAAACCCTAACTCGAATCGTGGGTTTTACACATGCGGCTAGATCAGTGTTGATATACCTGGGGTGTCCCCCAAATCTGTGGGTGCACGTAGCCACTGGGGCTATGCAGAGCATGGGCAGACTCTGGTGGGACTCTTCCCACACAACCTTTATGAGAGGAAGGCCCTCGAGCAAATTACATGGGATTAGTTTAGGGAGGTCTTCTACTACCAGTACTTCTCCGCGACTATCAGGGTGAAGAAGATGGGAGTTCCTATCTTTGAGGCGGCAAGAGGGTATGTCTATAGCGAAGTACCAGTCCAGGTTCCTTTTGTTGGAGAGGTTTGCCCCAGAGTAGCTTCTCATGAGAGAGAAAGAGGGCTCCCTAGTTTGTATCAGGATTGCCCATTAGTTTGTGAGCAGTTGTGGTGACATTCTCCTGTGTGACTCCTGCGGAGGCCATCATGAGGGCACTACAGTGCGAACATGCCCATGACTCGCACCATTAGGCCAAGGGCATGGCACTGTCTAGCAATATGAGGTAGAAGAACAAGACACAAGATCAATGGGGCCCACATTAGTAGACGCAAAGGAGGATGTCTAATATCCTATCAACAGGCATAGAAATTGATAAATAGGGGTTGTGAGGTCTTCCTTGCCACTGTTGTAGCTACACTAGATCACTCAACACCAGAGTTGGTAAGGATTCTAGTGGTTAGTGAGTTCAGAGATGTTTTCCCAGATGAGGTGCCCAAACTACCACCTACTAGAGACGTGGAGTTCGCTATTGATTTGGTCCCTAGTACTGCACCGATCTCTAGTGCATCGTATTGGATGGCACCACTTGAGCTCAAGGAGCTCCAAACTCAGATGCAAGAACTGTCAAAGCAGGGCTTTATCAAATCGAGCATCTCACCTTGGGGCATTCCTGTCCTCTTTGTTAGGAAGAATGATGGTAGCATGAGGTTGTGCATTGACTACAGAATGCTCAACCAGGTAATGGTGAAGAACAATTATCTCTTCCTGCGGATAGATGATTTGTTTCATCAACTTGGAGCAGCTGCTATGTATTCGAATATTGATCTTCCATCAGGCAACCATCAGTTGAGGATACAAAAGGAGGATGTATTGAAGATAGCTTTTAGAACTCAGTGCGGGCACTACAAGTTCTTAGTCATGCCTTTCTAGATGACAAACACACCGACAACATTCATGGATCTTATGAACCGAGTGTTCCAACCAAACTTGGATCAGTTCGTCATTGTAGATGACATCCTAATTTACTCGAGGTCCAGAGAGGAGTACGAGACACAATTGATGATTACTTTGCGGACCCTAAGGGAGCACCTCCTGTATGCAAAGCTCTCCAAGTGTGAGTTTTGGCTTTCCGAGGTTGTCCTTTAGGGACATGTAGTATCAGTTGCTCGAATTATAGTGGATCCAGCCAAGGTCAATGCAATATTGAGATGGGTGCGAACTACTACTACCAAAGACATGAAGTTTTCTTGGCTTGGCCGATTATTATTGGAGGTTCATACAGGGTTTATCTTCTCTCGCAGCCCCTCTCACACGGCTGATTAGGAAGGAAGAGCGCTTCTTGTGGACCGACAGATGTGAGCAGAGTTTCTAAACTCTGAAGGAGAAACTCACTATAGCACCAATGTTGACTTTACCGGATGGTAATAATGATTTTGTAGTATACAGTGATGCCTCCGGTACAGGGCTGGGTTATAAGTTGATGCAGAGAGGTAGAGTGATAGCCTGTGCTTCCCAACAATTAAAAGTAAGTGGGAAAAACTACCTCACAAATGACTTAGAGCTTGAAGGGGTTGTATTCGCATTGCGCATATGGAGACACTATCTGTATGGAGAGTCCTTTTAGCTGTGTACCGATCATAAGAGCATGAAGTACATCGTCACGTAGAAGGATCAAAATAGTAGGCAGCACAGTAGTTGGAGCTCCTGGCAGATTATGACATAGACATTGCCTACAATTTGGGTAATGCAAATGTGGTTGTAGATGCCCTAAGGAGGAGGCCAGTGGTTTGTGGAGCCATATTGGTCGCTATGGGTATACAATTGGAGGACCAGAGAGAGGATGTAGCCAACTAACACCTTGTTGTAGTGTTAGTGAGGCTGATACTTAGTCTGACTATGATAGACAATATCAGACAGGTATAGGCATTTGATTAGTTGCTAGAATAGTAGTTCCTTTAGCAGTTTGTACCGAATGAGAGGACATTTATATGTGCCAGATGTTGAAGAGTTTTTCAGATTGCATAAGAAAACTCTTTATGAGGCCCATCACTCGAGGTACACGGTGCACTTAGACTCCATGAAGATGTATCATGACTTGTGTCGATCTTATTCATCGCTAAGGCAAAAGATAGATGTCCTTGACACTGTGTCACATGTCTTGTCTGTCAGCAAGTCAAGATTGAGCACTAGAAACCAGGCAGTTTGTCACATTCGTTACCGCCTCCAGAGTTGAATTGGGATTGCATCACGTGCGACTTTGTCACACATCTACCCCTTTCCAAGCGACTGATGGATGCAGTGCAGGTTGTCATCAATAAGTTGACAAAATCGATGCACTTTATACTGATTTGTATGACCTATCCCATGTCTACATTGGCCAAACTATACCAGGACCAAATTGTATGAATTCACGGAGTTCCTAAGAGATTGTATTAGATGGGGACCCGAGATTTACCTCTTCATTTTGGAGATCTTTCCAGCGAGAACATGGGACGAAGACCAAGTTTATTACAACATATCATCCATAGACTAACAGTCAGTCTTAGAGGACAATTTAGATCCTGGAAGACTTGCTCTGGTCGTGTGTAATGGATTTCAGTGGACCATGGGAGGAGCATCTTCCCTTTGTGGAGTTTCCGTATATCAACGGCTACCAAGTCAACATAGGAATGGTACCCTTCAAAGCACTGTATGGTAGGTCATGTAGATCACCATCGTGTTGGCTAGAGGGCAGTGAGCCATTGTTAGTAGGCCCAGAGTTGCTTCAAGACTCCGCGAGGACAGTTGAGTGGATTAGGTAGAGGCTTCTAGCAACTCAGGATAGACAGAGGTTTCATGTAGATCAAAGGCGTAGGAATGTCAGTTTCACCCCTGAGGATCATGTTTTCATAAAAGTCTCACCAACTAAAGGAAAGCGTGCATTTTGGGAGGCAGGGCAAACTGAACCCAAGGTATATTGGCTTGTTCGAGGTGTTGAGGCATGTTTAAGAGGCTTCATACAAGCTTTCACTCCCACCCTGTCTATCAGCAATGTTCCCGGTGTTCCACGTATCCATGCTAAAGAAGTACGTGTCTGACGGATCTCACTGACATTAGTATGTGGAGCTCCACGTCCAACCCGATCTATCCTATGAGGAGGAGGCTATGGGGATTCTCGACTGGTTTGTAAAGACTCTCCGGAGGAAAGAAGTTCGTTTGGTGAAGGCAGTTTGGTCACGACAAGGTGTTGAGGAGGCCACTTACGAGCATGAGAACGAGATGTGGCAGTGTTTCCCCAAACCCTTCCCTGCGGAGGACGACGACTTGAAGTATTACTACCCTTCCACGTTTTCATTGAGTGCTATTGTATGTTATATGCTATGTGTTGTGGCGTGTTTCTGAGCGTGTAACCCCATAGGAAATGCTGGGACAAAATTTTTTCAAGTGGTGCAGGTTTTAAAGCCCAGGCCGTCCGCCCAAGGGTTTTACTGTCAATTCGGTTGTTACCCGTATAGGGTTTGTAGGGTCCAGCCCTTATGGCCCTGGTTCATGTATGGTAATGTGTATGTTTGTCCGACTTTGGCCTTCTTCGGCGCACGGTACGCCTATTTAGATCCTACAGGCCAAGATTTTCATCTTTAGTTTAGTCAAGTCATACATAGTTAGATGCTAAGATCGTGTCCCTCGCGTCTCTTTTGAGTACTCGCCATATGTATGATAACCTTCCAGACCATCCTAACCCATCTTTAGGACCTGTAGTGCAATGTTTGAGGTAGGCCCAATCGCTTTATGGTAAAAACCCTAAGTTTTAGTGTTCCCAACCCATACCTCTTTAGCAAACCCAACTCATACATCTTTATCTAATCCAACCGATGCCTCTTTAGGTATGGTACCCATACTTATGACAACACCAAGCCAACCCATACCTCTTTATCCAACCCATACCACTTTAGGTATAACACTCATACGTATGACATCACCAAGCCAACCGCCCTTTCTCTATCAAACTCATCCCTTGTCTCACCTTTTCACGATTTCTCCTTCCCTCCTCACCTCCAACAACCTTTTTCTCCTCTCCTTTGCCTTCTTCTTTCACCTTGGAGCTCCAATCACCCTCCTCCGCGTTTCTAGCCTCGTAGGGTGGTATGCTTTGAGGTTGGATGCATGAAAAGGCCTCCCCTTGGTCTTCTCTCGTTAGTTTCAAGTTTGTGATGCATCTATCGCTCGTTGTTTGATATTTATCACTTGTATTTTTGCATTTTTAAATTTTTATAGCACTTTTATAATGTATATATGCCTGTAAGGTGCATTCATAGCATTCATGTATCTTATTTGGCCAAGTAAATAGATTGATATACTTTTTATAATGTGCGTAGGTCACTGATATGTACTGTTTCAGTATAAAAATCATATTTCAGCACTCAGATGTTAAATTTGTACGATTCTTATTTTTTTGCTCTCATAAGATATATATCTACAACTTTTATGTTGGATATTTTACCTGGGATGGCCTGGAATTTCATGTATGAGGGTAAATTGAGGAAAGGTGGCAACTTTCACTGTTACATTGACATAAGCCTCTTTTTAATTTTTACTCTCTGACCTTGTAGGATCTGTTGATGAAAAGCATGAAATTTTATTCATAGTAATTTTAGGAGTTCATGGTAAAGTTTTAAGTTTATTCTAACCACTAAATATCATGAACAACACTCATATATAACCACCAATCATATAAGTATCTACTTGAAATATAAATTTTTTTAGAATAGGTAAAAATCATCTAGGTATGTTTTGGGCATATTTACTTGGACAGAGTCAAGATGCAGGGTGAAAACCTTAGTTTTTTTCATTCCAGTTGTAAATTACCTTAAAATAGGTTCATGGTGTTAGATTTAAGTGAAACTAGGTCCACACCTTATCCTATCTCTCAGTAGCACCGTGACCAATTTTGAGGCCATTTAGGTAGGTTTCCAATTTCATTTGCCAATTTCTAACTTGTGAGGGTCCAAATAACTCCAGAAACAGCCCATCTAGAGATCCAATTTTAAAATCCACTTAGGCCTATTTATAAAGTAAATTGGACCAAAATCTTACTGGGCACAAGCTCCATGTGTTAGCTAACTAGGCCTACTGACCCAAGCCCATTTGAAGTCCCCTAACCCATGAATGAACAGTTACAAAATTAATATGCGGCCCAGGAATACTGTTCCAGGATTTTAGAGCCAAGCTTAATGGGCCTTGTTCCCCATGATTGGCCCATAGGCCAGCCATGATGGAATTTATCTATAAACCTTATAGTATAAGGGCTAACTCATCAAAATTTCAGCCCATTTAGACATTGTTAGGCCCGTTTGAAAAATCGTCAGGTATGCCCATTTGATTAAAACCCTACAATTGCTTAAACCTACTAAGTGAGCATAAAATCAAAACCTTAATTAACCTACCTAATAAGGTTTAATACTTCACTTAGAACCTAATTAAGCAATGTTAAGTGTTGAGCTTCTATAGAAGTTTTGCCTCGTTTTGCATGCTGATGTGACCCAAAAATCTTATTTGGTTTCATCTCCATTCTAGGTGTTGTGGGTGAGCTCACTTACTAGAATATTGACCTCTACTCATCGAGGTCCGTATGACTTTCCCTTTGCTTCATCTCTGCTTGACTCCCTGAGCGTCGAGTTTAATCGCATTTTAGATGTAGTACAACATTGGCGGTGTTTTATCGGATCCCTCTGATGTCGAACCATTTAATTGTGTTTTCTACACATATTTAATAAAACTTCAAGGTTAAGCCCATTGATCGTTTTTTAAAGATAAGATTGAGAAACTAATTATTAAATCCTCTCCTAAGTCTATATGTATAAATATGAGGGTTTATGCTTTTACAAGTAAGAGTATGGGCCGCACTAGTACTCCTTCAAACCCTGAGGTAGTACAGAGTATCAAGGTATTATGTAACACAACACATTTTCGAAATTTATGGCACTAAGTTAACCATTCCTTTTGCCATTCGAGTGCCATCGTAGGTGTAATATAGAGGATATGAGGGTGTAAGTATTGTATGAATGAAATTAAATATTAGCCATGCATGTGTGCTGACACTCGTTTAAGTATGTTTGGTTACCACCCATTGTGAGGTCATTCTAAAGTTTCCTAAGTTCCCGTGGGTAAGGATATACCCATTTGAAAGCTTAATGTTTTACTGGTAGTTATTCGGACGTGTAATCAAATTAGAAATTCATAAATAAAATTGGAAAACTACCCAAATGACTCCAAAATTGGTTATGGTTCTACTAAGGAATAGGGTAAGGTGTGGACCAAATTTTACTCAAATCGGACACCATTAACCTACTTTAAGGTAATTTAAAACCAGAGTAAAAAAAGGGTATTCATCGTGCATCTTTACACTATCTGGGTAAACACCTCCCAAACATATATAGATGATTTTTACCCATTCCCAAAACTTATATATTTCAATTAGACACCTATTGGAGCATCATATATTTTTACCAGCTTTTATTAGCTTTAAATTGGTGGTATAGCATATAACATAATCACAGATAATGTTCACAGTCACACACAGCATAGGAAACATAAGGCTTACTTAATAGTGATGTTCATGATTATTTAGTGGTTAGATTAGGCTAAAAACTTTACCACAAACTCCTAACATCACCATGAACAAAATTGTATTCTTTGCATCAACATATCCTACAAGGTCAGAGAGTAAAAATTTGAGAAAGGGGGCTTATGTCACTGTAATGGTGAAAGTTGCCACATTTCCTCAATTTACCCTCATACATGTAAATTCTAGGTCATGGCAGGTAGAATGCCCAACGTGAAAGTTGTAGATATACATGTTATGACTCTAGTGCCACAATATAATTTTTCTACCGAACAATGAAGATCATTGAGCTTCATTCATTATAAAAATATATCTATTTATTTACATAATCAAATAAGATACATGAGTACTAAAGATGCTCCCAACATGCAAATCCACACTATGAAAATGTCTAAAAATTTTAAAAAATACAAAAAATGCAAGCAAGAAACATCAAACAATAAGCAATAGAAGCAGCACAAACATGAAACTAACGAGGGAAAACTAAAGGGATGTCTTTTGAGGCATCCAACTTCAAAGCGTACCACCTAGGAGGCTAGAAACATGGAGGCGGGTGATTGGAGCTCCAAAGAGAAAGAAGAAAGCTAAGGAGAGGAGAAAAAGGTTGTTGGAGGTGAAGAAGGAAGGAGAAATTGTGAAAAGGTGAAGGAAGGGAAGAGTTTTATAGAAAACATGTGGTTGGTTTAGTGTTGTCATAGGTATGGTGTCCAACCTAAAAAGGTATGGGTTAGATAAAGAAGTATGGGTCGGCTTCGTGATGTCATAAGTATGGGTGCCATACTAAAAGAGGTATGAGTTGGATTAGATAAAGATATATGGGTTGGGTTGGCTAAAGAAGTATGGGTTGGGTTAGTCCAAAACTCAAAAACTTAGGGTTTTTACCCTAAAGTGATCGGGCCCACCTCGAGAAGTGCACTGCAGGTTCCTAGGGGGGTTAGGATGGTCAAACAGGTTATCAAATATATGACAAGTACAAAAAAGACACGCAAGGACAAGGTCGTAGCATCTAACTATATATGGCTCAACTCAACCAAACATTAAAATCTTGGCATGTAGTATCCAAAGAGGCGTACCGAGTCCCGAAAGTGGCCAAGGCCAGACTTACATACACCATACAATATACAAACCACGACAAGAAGGGTCGGACCCGACAAATCTGATTTGGGTAAAAACAAAACTGACAATAAAACCCTGAGCGGATGGCCTCGGTTTTACACAGGGGATCCTAGGGATGGGATCGACCAAAAGGGTTTTGAAACACCTACAAGTAACCTAGACTTGTGAAGGGTTCAATCGTAAACCCAACTAGGCTAAACTCAAATAAAACCAAAATTAAGAACTAAGACAGCGTATTGTCCAGTCAGGTCGGGTCGTATTGAACAGCGAGAGAGACTAAGTTCGTAAATCATAAATACATACCATACATAAATATGCGGAAAGAAAAGCCTGGTCGTGACCAAACCAAAGCTTAAACTATCAGGCAAAAAGCTCAAGTTTTGCAATTCTAATTCTAACAAGGGTATTAATAATTATAATTTGAATATATTAGTCTTTTAAAGTATAATAAAATATAAAAAGCATAAAATTGAATCGAGCATGTATAGTGTGATGGGCAGAAACATTTTGAAAAATAGATGAAATTTACAAAGAAATATAGTTTTCCAAAAAATAACTATATATGCCTAATTTTTTTATATATGCTTTGCAAGTTCCCATAAACAAAATTACCAAGTTCCAAATTTCCTTTCATTACAGTATTTCTAAAACGCTATTTGATAATACATGAGAAGATATAACTAGATTACTAATTTGCATAAACATGTAAAGTACAAAATTAGAAATTACAAGCTAGTACTAAACGAAGTTCTAACAAATGATAACATACATTCGAACTTCATTACTTCACTAAATTAGCATCCAATTAAATAGCTAATCTTATTAATAAAGGGATCTAAAAGTTGGCCATTGATTACAAGTATGAGATTCAATTAATTAAATAATAATAATAATAACTTAAATTATTATAATCTATCCACCAATTCTAATTGGGTATCTTTTCAAAATTACAATCTAATGCAATATTTCTCTAAGATATTAAACTATTATACACAATTTTATTATTGAATGAAAATTTATTTATAAAACTAAAGTCAATATCTAAAGTAAACCGCACATTGTGTAGAAGCCTGCTTAGTTTATATAAAACCAGAAGTTTATATAAAACCAGAATACAACTTCGTAACCTGAAAAATGTACATAGATAGAAGATATATAGTTCAAGATTAAGAGTACGAAGTTTTACAAACGATACCATATAGTTGAAGCACGCATAGATAACATAACACCGATAGCTGGTACACAGTAATATTGATTGCCATCCCCGAGCTAAACATTCGCACACAGCTATAGTTACCTTGGTGTGGGACCGCTTGCCGTGAAACTTACTAGTCGGCGCCCTATCTCACCCGAGCCACTTGATTCTGTGTCTTGTCCACCTCTTTTCGACCCAACCGCTCGTTTGCGGACACTCTCGGAGGACAGACATTCCTTCAACTCAGCAAGAACTCGACTCATTGTTGGCCTATCGGTTGAAGATCTATTAACACATTCCATAGCAAGACTGACAACCTTCCAAGCACGATTATGGTCATATTTCCCCTCAAGCCTGGAATCAACCAAGTCCTTGATGTTACCTCTTTCTATTAACGGATTTACCCATTGAACAAGATGAATCTTCTCTGGTAGCAGGGGAGTGCGACCCGTCACTAATTCCAATAGCACTACTCCGAAGCTATAGACATCGCTTTTCTCCGTTAACATGTTGGAATCGTAGTACCTGAGACCAATGTTTGTCAATCATTTAAGAGTGGCTCAAATAAATAATGTCATGTGTTCTTGATGGATGGTTAGATCTCCTTTTAGCTGATATGGATATATTCACATGCTTGTAGCAATCAATAGAATGATAAGTCCATATAAAGAGTAGTTCCTATGGATGCGCGTACTCTGGATCGAGATAACCGGGAGTGCCCATAACTTCAGTCCAGATATGGGTGAAGTTTCCCTCAGGAAATGCCCTGGAAAGACCAAAATCTGCTAGTTTCGCCTCTAGATCGTCGTTTAAGAGAATGTTAGTTGTTTTCACATCTCTGTGGATGATAGGTGGTCGACAGCCATTATGCAAATACTCTAAGCCTGCAAGTAGTCATTCAATTGGTCAGTTGGCAATTACTAGCTACAAACTAACCTAGAGGTAGAAATGAAAGCATGATCCATTTATCTATACAAACCATGTGCTGCGTCTACTGCAATATGAAGTCTTCTTTCCCAACTCAAGATGGGTGTCTTTCCATCAGCAGCTGCAATAATATTGCCATAACTTAGATGTATTGAATCGAAAGCAAGCTGATGGGCAAGTGTAATACGATTACCGCAATATTTTAGTCATACCCAGTAGATGCTGCCTCAAATTTCCCTTTTTCATGTACTCATAGATGATTGCCTTGTTGTTCCCTTCGTCGCAATATCCAATGAAGGAGGCCAAATTTCTATGATGAACAACTAAAAGAAGCTCGGCCTGGAATGCGAAAATTTAAACATATATAAACTTAAACAAAATTGTGTTCATGAGGGCATTAAAACATTACTAACCTCCCTCTCGAACTCCTTGGGACCTTGGACTGATGCTAAAGACAGAATCTTCACAGCTACCTGGGTTCCTTCCATGGTGCGTCCATGGTAGACTGTCCCGAATCCACCCTTGCCAATAGGCCTTTCCAAATTGCTGGTGATGCTTAAGATCTCGTTGTATGTGAATCGCTTGTTCTTCTGAACCAAGGTCTTGACTGGTTGGATGATACTAGACGAAACGTCGACATTCTGTACCACTCTTACTGGTAAAAGACCATCAACAGGTGAAGGAGAAACCTCAGGTTGCGTCCCTTCTGTGGATCGAGTCTGTGGTAGTCCTGATTCTACTTTTCCTTTTAAGTGAATAGATAGACAAAAAATCAGATTGAAAGCCATAAGAAGTAGGTTGATGCTAATAGGGGGAAAAAAGGTAGGTGAGAGCCATAAACAAAATTTCTAGCTTTAAAAAAAAGTTAATTAATTTGTTATGGAAAATATGGCTAGTGATATGGACGCCCTATGCACTATGCACTAGTCCAAATTTCTCACTTCTTTAAAATTTACACTGCACTATCCACCTTGTGCTTTAACCTAAAAATAAGGTACTTTGGTAATTAAATACCCCATGTTTTGTGTTTCCTTAATAAATAGCAAAATGAAAGATTTTGGCTCCTATAAACTACGGCTATACGCTAAGGTCGATTGTTATTAAGCATCAAGCTTTGCGATAAAGATGGGATTACGCAATAATTTAACCTTGTCGCCTTCGCCGGACTTTCCACATGATGAACAACCCGACTGCGACCACAAGAATCAAGCCAATTACAGATCCCACAATTGCAGGAACTGCACCTTTCTTGCTTTCCTTTCCACATGAATCTGACCGATCACAGGGTCCATCAACAAGTTCGATACTGCCCGGAGGTGTTTCGCAATGATCTGGATTGTTGAAAATACTAGGAAAAAAATGCGGAGTTGTGAATGTGTGCGAGTAAAATATCTAGAAATGAAAAAACGTTGCCCAAATTAGTTTCAAGAAAATTTACCTCAATGACAGTTCCCCCGTTTTGTTCTTTTCTAGGAGGGCAGTCGGTATCGGCTCCGTTATGCTGTTGCAAGAAACATCCCTGCGAGTTCACAGGCTCACCTCGTTATTTGGGCTGTCTTTGTTATTTAGGCTCTCTTTGGTTAATTAGTATGTGCGAACAAAATGTAAATGACGTAAATATTTTGTACGGTCAACTTCAGAAAAATATTACATATGACATGAAAAAAGATAAATGATATAAAATTTTTAAATCATCAACTTAATAAAATTAGTAATTATACAACATTTTTTTGAAAAATTTAATAATTTTATATTATGTTTTATGTTGAAATTAATTATAATTATCTTATGTACCACATTCACGTGTTTTCGTGTGGAAAAAAAGTATGTATTCAAATTAATTATGGTTACTATAAAGTATGTCCCACATGTGCTCTCTCGTATGAAAAAAAAATTATCTTAATAGATAAAATAAATGTAAAAAGAAAAAATCATGTGTAAAGCACAATATGAGTCACCCATTCAAAATTAATAATAATTTTTTTGAGCTCCCCACTTAGAGGTTATCATATTTAATTTGTATAACATATTATTAACAAAATATTACTTTTTATGTAATACATATTGAATATAATATCTACTCTATTAATAAATAAAACTAATATTAGCCTAAAATAGAAACTCAATATTAGCCTAAAATAGAAACTCAATATTAGCCTAAGATTAAAATAAGGAAAATTAGTCAATCAAAATATATAAAAAATCTAAAAAATATGATAAAAATGCCTCGTACAAAGAGTCGTGGGTTCAACTAAGCACAATTTTTAGAAAAAAACAAACCCTTTCACGTAGAAGTTAGTAGGTTCAAATCTTACTAACCTTAATTTTTTATATAAAAATAATAAAAATATCTTTTATAGTAAAGATCATATATTGATAACTTCTTACAAATAGGAATATGTATAATTGTTTTGAAAAAATATAATAAAAAATTAAATAATTATAATTTATTTTTTTATTTAAATAAGATATATTTTTAAACTTAATCATATAATATATCTAATATATTAAATTATTACTATGTATCTAATTATTCAATAACAATTTATATATATAATTAACATTTATCAAATATAGGTCGCCCATTGAGCCACAACTTCATTAATTTTTAGTAAATTTAACTATTTTAAAGTTTTTGTGTCATATAACTCCTTGCATGCCAACGAAAAAGTCCGTGAAAAGCAAATAAATTTTCATAGCCTTAAATAAACGATCGACTTACAGCAATTTAAGGGCGGGCAAGTCTGCCAAAAATTTTGGCAGAAGACCACTTAAACTGTTATTTGATAAATCCCTGGACATCATTTATAGCCTTAGTCAGTGGCAAATAATCAAACTATCAATCTAAATGTAGGAAAATAGATCTAATGACTTACAGGAACCGGAGCGATTTGAGATTGGCTAGAGAAGAGGGAATTGGGCCTCGCAATCCTTCCGATGACAAGTTCCTGTGCACGTACGCAGGAAATTTGACAGTGTAAGCACGGTTCAAAATTGGGAAAGGATATAGATCAGAGAACGGTCTAGTGCATGCAAGCTTACAGAGAGATGATTTTAGCTGGGTTGGAGGCTAGATAACTGCAGTTTAAGCCCTTCCAGACAAAGCGGGGAGGAACACAAGGGTCACCCATCCAGTTGCCTTTTATTCCAAACGCACTTTTGATTTCCATTATAGCATCAACTGCATGCAAAATTATGTTCTTTGAGTATATCCATAACTACCAACAAGAAAAAAAACATGAAACAATATTATTAGCATCCTTTCAGATACTTACCATCATCATTGGACGTCAGTGCTTCGGTAAGCTTTATGAGATCATACAATTCAAGTCCATTGAAGATGGGTGGATGCGTTGAGTTAGCAGATCTCTTAATTGAGATGTCATATCTCTTGTTGTCCCAGAGAGAGCCGTACAGCGTAGTGGTGTATAAGTACGAAGGGATGAAAGGTTGGTCATACCAGAGCTTGCCGTTCGAGTAGACCCAGAAGTGTCGAGACTCATTTGAAGCAAGCTGTTCCAACTCCGCGAAATGTATGTAGAGGAAGCTCTTCAAAGTAGTAGATATGAAATAGAAGGAGATATTTTCAATGCCATCCACTGGCCTTGCAGCTGTTCGCATTACCTCTGATGGAGCTTCAAATCCAACGTCGCCGGAGTTGTCGACAACCCTTGACTCAGCTAAAGCGGACCAGTCGGTAAAAGTGAAGGACACCCATATTCTGTCGTAGGGGTCCTTCGGGTACCTGATCGCAAGTCATCCAGACCATATGAAATATGAACAACTGAATTCGCGAAATGTTAGAGGTGGGTGTGGACGTCCAAAGTAAAATATCGAGTCAACCGGGTCTCACGTGCTTTTTTATAACAACCTCCACTAATAATGTGGTAAATCTTACTCGAATAAGAGATGGATTTTCACCTACTTTTGGAAAATTTTATCCTAAAAAATCTTTACATCTTGTATGTCTTGTACATCCGACCGTCGAGTCCTAATTGACTCCCCCACTCAGCTAAAAATTCATAAGCTTACATCTACGTCTCTTCAAATTGTTTAACGTAAGTTAAATATAAATCCTGCAATTTAGATGTTGACGACTAACTTTCCTCACGAATATGAACAATTACCATTTGATTATGTGGATCAGAGATGATAAAAGGAATAAGAGGTACTTTCTCTTGTCAGGTCAGCATATGCCGGAGAATGTTAAAACTGAATGTCTATCAAAATATTTTGTTAAATAATTATAACTGCACCTGTTAACATACCTAGGTAAAGATGTCACGTCTGGATGACTTCTGTTATAGATAATTTTTAATTTTATAGAAAAACCATTGTTAAATAGTATAAAAAGAGATCATAATAATTAATGGATTAGTTTTAAATTCTGATTAACTCTAACTTTAAAGATAAAATCTTCATTAAATGACTTATATTATTTTATTTTATTGTATTGTAATTGACTAATTCTCATACTTTCGTTCTCATACTTTCAATAATAGACTAGTATTGAATTCCCTTATTTATTAATAAGAGTAGATATATTAGATCTTATTTGCTAAGTGTTAATTTTAAAACTAATTTTTTAGGATCTTGTATTAACCATTCATTTTCACCCAAAAATATTCTAAAAGAAATTATTGAATGCCTTACATTGACCTTCCATGTTCACCAAAATTGTTATAGGGAAATTATTCTCAAAAGAATTACTGGATGCTCACAGCATGCCTCTCCGCAACGTGGTGGATCCACCACAGACCGACGACAAAATGTGGTCGTCTCATTTAGCGGATAAGGGTATTTTTGACTATTTATCAAAGATCCGCTCCAAAATATATATAGGCATCTATATTTTAGATTATAATATGGCTATAGTTGCTTGAGGCAAATTTAAAATTTATTAATAATACATATTAAATATATGTAAAATTAAAGTCAAATTATGATGATATTATTTTTAAATAAAAATAATAATTATTTATTTACATTTAACAAAAAATATAGTAATGACACATATTGAAAATTTTAATTTCACTGTAAAAAATAATAAATAAATAGAATTTATTTTTAAAGTTTTTAATTATATTAGAATTATATTCTAAATTTTTCATAATAAATAACAATATGTAAAATATATATAAAAATCTTAAAAATCTAAGTGAAGTATATCGATAAGTAACAAAATTTGATTTGATTGTATAATTATAAACATATTAAAATAGATGAATATTTTCATAATTCTTAAGTTAGGTAGAATTATAGTCCAATACTTACTTAATAATAAATAATGATAATTATAATTAAAAATTAAGTAAGTATTAATGGGCTGATAAAATTGTTGTGGGGTGAAAATTAAGCATGACATAATAAAACCTAAAATGTAAAGGGGCAAAAAAATCCAGTCCTTCAAGATATATATGGAACTATGTACAGTGTATATTAAAAATAGTTTATAATTTTATGTATTAGCCTTTATTTAATAACGAGATATATTAAGATACTATGATATCTTCTTATAAATAAATTTTAATTTTAAAATGTAATGATTAGATAGACTATAATAATTAATATTCTTTTGTTGTATTTTAAGTAGTTAAATCATACCTTTTAGCACAAAGCAATTTTTGACCCAATCTTGTTAATAAGTATTGCATCATTACAGTTTTTTGTGGGGGTTCGTTCCCTGGTTTAGGAAGGACTTGCCTGACAGAGGATCCTTGAGGGGAACCAGGGTCGGCGCGGCTTAAGAGCACTAGGAACTGAGACGCATCAGCGTCAGGGTAGAGCGAATTTTTCAAGATCCTCGACTCCAAAGCGGAAATAAAAGGCGTCCCCAGATCGGTATCCACCAGGCACACCCAAATCATGTCTTTGGTCGCCACGGTCACGGCTTCGTGATACCATGTAGTAGCCGCTGTATTCAACTGGTCTACGGTCTTCCATTTTTCTGCGCCCAGGTAAAGATCAAAGATAGGCACCGAGCTCTTACCATCGTAGTTCCCATACATGAAAGCAGCCCGGATCAAGTATTTGCGACCTTTGTTGGCGGGAATCTTGTAGCAGTTTCGTCTCCCTTCGGGAAAACTTCTCAAGTTTCGATACTCTCGCCCTAGATTTTGGGTGACATACTCGGAAGATATTTCCCCAATCACTCCCGTTTCGACGTAGCCGGCATCTGAGACGTATGTAAGTCCAGTGTTCCCGTCGTCCCGGTAGTCGGCACCTTCCCGCAAACCACAATCGATACTCAGGAAACCTGCCCACCTACATATGTAAGAGTACGATGACAAGAGCAAAAGCATCATATATTGATGCTCAGATTCATTGAATGGAGCTTGATTGGCTCGCTTACCTGGAGGTTGGCCTTGCTGGGAACGGACGTAAACAGGCAAACATGTACTTAGAAAGAGGAATATGAACAGAATTCTATCTTCCTCCATCTCGTTTCAATGTCTCTTGAATTCAGTAAGCATCTCATTTATGCTAAGTCATGCAGTAAGGTCCGCCCTATTGAGTCGTCCCTCTCGTTTTCAATTGCTCTTATGCTACAATTTACATCAGCATACAAGAGGATGATAATCAAGGGGATTTTGCCAAGAAGTTGACCTACCGCTATAAGTGTTGGGCCCTTTGGGCCCCCACCCAAGAATCCGAAATCAACTATTGGACCCTTCGGCCCCCAAAAAGGACTTCAAACAACCAAAGGAAACTCGCAATAGGTGCCATACGTCTCTATTAATCCAAAAGTTAACTCAAGGAATAAGGTTTTTCCGTTAGCCTATATAAAAGTCACCAATAACCTATACGATCGATGTAGGACAAACCCAACAATAAGCCTATAACAACTCCAAAGTTCATATATAATCTTTGCTTTTGTTTTAGAAGTTTTCTCCACTAAATGGCGTCGCTCGGTTCCTTACTGTTAGCAATTTTCGTTTGTTGACAATTTTTAGTAAGGAATAGATCAAGCTGATTAAAAAGGTTGGGCACCATTTAAAGAATGTTTGTATGTGTATAGGATGACTTGTTCGAATTGTGGTATGGAGTGTTTTATCTTTCTAGTAAACTAGTCGACTAGAATCTAATTGGCTAACACACAATGTACAAAAACTTAAATTTTGCTTATAATTTTGATTTATAAAAACAGCAACTTGTTTATGCTAAGTCATGCAGTAAGGTCCGCCGTATCGAGTCGTCGCCTGTTGTTTTCAATTGCTCTTATGCTGTAATTTACATCAGCATACAAGAGGATGATATTCAAGGGGAATTTGCAAAGAAGTTGGCCTACCGCTATAAACCTATAACAATCCCAAAGTTCATATATAATCTTTCCTTTTGGTTTAGAAATTTTCTCCACTAAATGGCGTTGGTCGGTTCCCTACTGTTAGTAATTTTCGTTCGTTGACATTTTGTAGTGAGGAATAGATTAAACTGATTAAAAAAAGGTTGGGCACCATTTAAAGAATGTCTGTATGTCTATAGGATGACTTGTTCGCATGCTGGTACGGAGTGTTTTATCTTTCTAGTAAAGTGGTCGACTAGAATCTTACTGGCTAACACACACTGTACAAAAACTTAATTTTTGTTTCTAATTTTGACATCCTTATAAAAACAGCAACTTGCTATTTTTTTGGTCTATTGATAGAAGATCGATTTAAAGAGAACTGCTATTATAATATTTTATGTAGAAGAAATTATAGCTATGACTTCTATGTTTTTCGAGATAAGTGACATGCCATTAATGTACAATCATTTCATTGCTATAGAGAATAAACTAATGAAAATTTTTGGCGGGTGATTGTGTTGGTGGTATTGGGCCTTTGTTGTTAGTGTTGGGAACTTGGGAACGAAAAGGCGACACAAGCATCTCTAAATTAAAAACTTAATTTAAAGGAATACAGTTTTTTTATTAATTTTTATACGAGCCACTAGCCACTCATGTTGACGTAAAATTAACTCAATAATAACCCTTTGGGCCCCAAAAGAGCCTATTAAGAGTACGGACAAGCACAATTAAGTCACCCTTTTATGTCCATCATGTATTCATGCTGACATATTTTTTGGTCAGTAGCTAGTTCATTAAAAAATGACAAGTAGCTACAAAATGGTTTTCTGTTCCTTTTTTATTTTTTATATGCTTTTAAAAAAGAAATTATATTTATTTTGATGTTCTTTGACCATGGATATGTTCATTAGGAGATTCAGTAAACAAATTCGTCTTTTCGAGGAAGGCAAAACAAAATGTTACCTACTAATATGAAAAAATAAAACTTCATGGAGTTCAAGAAATAAAAAAATACGTTGAAAAAATCTTTTCAAATAAATATTATAAACAAGTTATCTTGGGACCAATGTGATTGTTGTCAATAAAGGGAACCTACGTATCACCTCCACAACTTGGATGGAAGCAACCAAGCTAGCTCCTTTCTTTAACATCAAGACCTAGATGCTTCATTCACACTCGTAACATATGACTAGGAGTTTACAACAAGAACTCAACAAATGAACCTTTTCCTCCCATAGCCTGAAGAGAAATATACATATGCTGGAGCAATGTTGAATTCGACTACTTGTCTCCTCGTGGATGGATCTCCAATTTGACACACTTACCATATGTTAATACAACACTCTTAACTATAGAAATACAAGCAGAAGGAGGTTACATCTAACATGATCTCCCAATTAATTACTTCATGCTTGAAACCTCCTAGGAGTTGAGTAAAATCTACTTAAAGTTCATATTTATAGTCAAGAACTTCTTAGAAACGAAGATTAATCATTATACCTTTGAAATTATTATATCAACACCACCAATGACTAGTTTGGGCCAAATTAGAATTTTGTTTTGTTGATAGTCGAACTGTCAATCGTTGCCCAAAACCTAGATTTTTCCCAAATTTGGAAGTTTATATCTTGGTCATCAGAGTATCAAATTGTGTTTTGCTTTTTCTAAATAAACTTGAAAATGTCCTCTATCGTCCTTCTAAATTTCAGCTCAAAATTTTAAGTAACTTGAGAGATATAATTTTTACAAATAGGGATATCACCATAGTTTTCATATAGAAAACATCGATCACTAGTTGATCATCTGTTGATCTCCACCCGAAGTGTTGCATCTTCTCTTGCCTCCTGCCAAAGTACGTTCTGGTAACAATCGATCTGTTGATCAATTTGCCAATCAACTTGCTAAATTTTTCTAAATTTTGAAATGTCATAACTTCTTTTAGAGAACTCAGATTTATATAATTCTTAAAACGTTGAAAAGCTCTTGATGTCTTTTATCTCTTTGGCAAGTGCAAAAATCAGACTCCAATGAGGTTGAAATTTAAATCCTTTGGAATTGAAGGGTTTATATAGATTCTAACACTGATTGAGATATGCTCCAAGGGATTCCATCACCTTGAAACTTGCTCTTCCATGTTCAAAATAATGACTTTGAGCGTTCTAAGTGATAATAATTAAAACTTATATTTAACAATCTCCTCATTTTTTATAATTATCACCCTTGGGACAAGGAAGGTCAATATACAATGAATTATGTCAACAATATATGGTGGTACCAGTAATCGAATTCAACCCCTCTCATGTCAACAAATAATATATATATATATATATATATATATATATGGAAAATAGGAATAACTAAACGTAATAGTAAGTCATTTGCTATTATTGATGATGACACTCCTCTCATCCTCATTCCGGCTCCACTCCTTCGTTCTCTTCTCTTTGCTGGGAGGAGCTTGCACTTGTGGTTTCTTGTACACAGACTAAGCTACCACGGCACTTGCATAGAAATTAGAATTTGTGCTCATACACCAAACTAGAGCTCTAAGGTAGACAACAGCACATCATGTTGGGCATGGGTGAGGTTCTTCATGTTGGGCATGGATGAGGTTCTTGTCTTACTAATTAAGTTCGACGCAGGGAGGAATACAATATCTGAAACATAGGGAGGAATAGAATTTCTGAAACATGAGGTATTCGTACTCACAGTGACCAAGGGGTAACCAGCTAGTCTGGGTACTAGGACCAAACCGAGTCCGGTCCATGGCATTGGATTGCTGTGCGGCATTCTAGGTATTTTAGTCCTGTATATTTAATGAAACTTCATTATATTACGAAAATTGGATGTCCACCAATTTTAAGAGAGAACCAGCTCAAATAGGTTGACTTAAATGGGATCGAGACGTTAGAAGATTTTTTTTTTTTAAAGCTAGTGGGCGGTTTTTATAAAGGAGAGTAGATTGTTGTCTTGTAAGATAAGTACGTGGCAGCTTGGAAGAAATATATATATATATATATGGAACTTTTCTATAGTAGTTAAGATAAAAAAACAAGACTTAGACTTGTTGGAAATCAAATATGTAATATGCTAGTGCTATCCAACTTGATGAGCCAATGTCATCCCTTCTAAGGCTTGGTTGATCAACTTAAAAATCATTTGTGTACATCCACACTAATAAAGTTGAATTTACACCGGGAAATATTTGATGTGAGATTAAGTTTAGGATCTCATAATTCACCCAGTTTAAGAAATTCCACCCTTGGAATTCTTATACTTAGCTCATATCTAACAACCTAGCCCATGGCCTACTTGGCCTATGTCCAACACCCTAACCCACCAACTGTAATAAATTGACCTAAAGTATAAATTAATTGGTTTAAGTCATCTTTTCAAAAGTGGCTAACCGAAGATAAAAATCTATAGCAATTTCTTACTAATAAACCAGATCTTACCCCAAGTAAGTATTAGATGTGGAACTAAATTGAGGCATCTCTCAATTCATCCGTCTTAAAAAATTCTATCCTCGGAGTCCCCATACTCGATCTGACACTAGCTTTAGCCCACAAACTTTTTAGCCAATGGCCATCAAGCTGAGCCTATGTCTTTAGTCAAGTCTACTATCTAACATGGAATTAGGTTACTTTAATACCATCTATAACAACTCAGTCTAAAGAAAATGATCAAACATAAGAAAACTAAATGAGGTGTGCATAAGTGTAAACAAATTAAATCAAACACACAAGAGGGGAGAGGGAGGAGATAAGATACAAGATACAAGATTTTTTAAGAGGTTCAGATTCTTACTCCTCTTTTCTATCCTACAAAGTAGCTAGGTCTTCTTGGATTCACTATAGCAGTCAACTTGTATACTTACAAGTAATAACAAATCTTCTTTCACAACTACTACCCAAGTGCCAAGGAAGCTTGCAACCTACAATCTTCCTTCTCAAGCATCAACCTAAGTATCAAGAAAGCTTGCAATTAGTTTCTAACACCCTAAGAGCACTTTTGTGTATTTTATACTTAGTCAAGTGCACAAATCAAATAAGTAATAAAATAGTGAGTATAGATCATTCCCAAGAAAAAATATATTTTATATCTTACTTTTACTTTAACTTGGTTTGATTACTATTTAACTAATGTATAAACAAAAACAATAATTATCAACAAACAAATCTACTCTAACTTGACAATCAATCCAGACAAAGACATCATTTTTAAGAGACAATTAATGTATATTCTAAACTATCTACCCGTGAATCAAACTACAAAGGGTAATCAACGAAACAAATGTAATTGTAAAGGGTGTTTGTATATTATTATAACCTATCCCTATTGATCCAATTACTACATGTTCGGGTTATAAAAGAACAATGCGATGCATTAAGATCAATCCTCTATACGGATATCAATAACATCAATTGCACGTCTACCTCAAAATAATAAACTATTCGTAATAAAAATATCATTGATTTCCCTTTATGTAGGAGAAATCAAATCTTTTCATCTTGCAAAAGCTAGCTAGGCTTTTGCAGCATTAAGAATTGATTAAAATAATCAACACTTAATCAATCATAAAAAACAAAAAATAACAACTCTATATCATAATGCAATTAAGTTCTATTGTTCATCCTAGATTAACAATTTCACCCCATGAGAGTATTAATCAACATTGCATAACATCAACAAAATCAATACAATCAGAAGAAAAGAAGGTATCCAAATTTGATTCTTCAAGGCCTTAGTGCAAGTTCTTCTCTCCTCTTAAATTGCTTTTGTGCAACTTGGCTTCACAACTTCTTCAGAACTCTCAAAATTCTCAACTTTTCAAATCAAAAAAATGAAGAACTAGAAACTCTCTAATGGACCAGGCTTAAGGTTTAGGGAAGAAGAAGAAGAAGAGCTCTTTTTATGAATTGGAGGTGCATCTTTATAAACATCTCAAGTTGGTTTCAATGAAACTTTCTAGCCCTCACGCATGGTGCATTACTCTTATGTGCTCATTATTACACATGCTTTGAGTATTGGTCTTTTTCTTGTATGGCAAGACGCTTTCCTAATTTAGCGCTAATGGAGTGTATTAGGGTCAACTCAATCTGGTCGACATTTGCTCATCGTCACTCCCATGAGTAGATGTCGCTTTCTAGATTTTTTCATTGGTCATGCATTGTTTGATATCCTTCCTCCAACTTTTGTTTGGGACCACAACCTTAATTAGAGCGTGAATAACCTTCCACAATTTTCTAATATGGTTCTTACCAAACTTTTGCTCACAAATAAGATTAAATAATTTTAATTTAGATGGGAAATGAGAATAAATTTTATGATTTTATTCATTCTACTCATAATTCCTAATTTTTATTAAAAGTAAATTAAAAACCTTCCTAAGACTTCTACACGTATTAAAATTAAATCAAAATAATCACGCTTTTAGTGAGTTATCAAGCCACGAAACTTGAAATTTTACCTGTCCCTAGCAAAACATTAGACTTTAAACAACATATTTTTTTAATCCTCTCCAAACCAGTTTCTTCACAAAAATTAATCGATCCTGTTCGGACATCAACTTTAACGATCAAGGGTTTCAAGGGTACAACTACACTGCAATGCAAAAAACAAATCAAATTCCCAATTAATTTTATTGTCTCATCATTTAGTTTTACTTAGCTTAAATTCTTATTAAATACATTTAGAATTTGATTGTCATGTATTCTAACATAAGTCTTCTCTCCACTAATTTGAATTCTCAAATATTCAAAGTTCATAAGGTTTTATTAGGCTTTAATGGGTTCAGGCTAAAGCTTAAAAGGTTCTTTACCAAACACAGGCATCATTAATATTAAATCCTTCCTAACCCCATTGTTTGTTTATTCATCCAAATGCACCAACCCACCTTAGCTCTTCAACAATCATTGACTCCAAAAAACACACCAACATCATAGAGTACTACAATTGATATTTATTTTTGAACTTTCGACAAAACTTTTCCTCATCATTTTTTTGAACAACTTTTTATCATTCCTACAATGCATAATCCCAATACCTTAATATACTCTTTTTACAAAAATACATGAGTTTATAACTAATCAAGAAGGATTTGACATTAACAATAACGAATGTAGTACAATAAAAATAGGGATTGTTTAAAACATAAACAAGCTAGAGCTCCAAATTATAAGGGACACAAAACTAGAAGTCAATGTAGGATAAAAATTGGTCAAAATAAGTATATAATCAAGATAGCTATTTAGGTTCTAGTAGACAAAACTCAGCTAAATCATTTCTTGACTATAAAGATTTCTCTATTTTGCCTCAAGAAGCTTAAGCTAAAATTCTAACTAATTTCATCTTTATGCACTTAACAAAAACTAAAACTTCTCTAAGTATAACTAAAATCAAAACAAATGGGTCCTTAATCAAATTGCATGGGAATAAGAGTTATAGCCAAACATTACACCCAAACAATACTTCAAATTACTATTATGCTATAGCTTCAAACATAATATAATTCTTTAATCTCACAATCATTGAACTTTCAAAAATAATTTCAAAATTAGCTTGTACCAAAAAGATAATGGACTTCTAACCTACAGCAGTCTGATGTCTAATAGCATAACATAAAATTAAACTTAATAGCAACCGAAATAAAAAAGCAATAACATCTAACTAACTAACATAACAGAGTATCACACACAGTATATAGTATAGTGTCTACTGCAATCGCTATTTAAAGTTTTACAAACCAATTAATGAAGTTATTAACAAAGTTATTCCTCCAACCCCACCCCTGCCAAACGTTATGTTATCACAGTGATAATATAACAGGTTAAACCAATAGTAAGACACCCAAAATAAAAGGAGGGAAATAAGAAAACAAATCCTTTCTTAAGCATCATCATTCTCAGGGCTCTAGCTTCCATCATTACTTGTGAAATGTCCAACAAGAGGTTCACCACCTCCCAAGTGTGTGGCTGTCTCCTCATTTCCATCACCATCTCCCTCAGCATCTTTTTCCTTGGCCATGTGCTTCTCAGCATTTGGTGGCACATTAGCTTAGATAGCTAAAAATTTTGGAGTCTCACTAGAAGTGTTGGCAATACTTGCAATGATGTTACCCGGCACCATGAAACATTAGGCAATTTATCTTTATTACTCCTTTCCCTCTCCAGTAAAGCATTGTTCCATTGATACTGATATTTTGCAAAGTGTAGCATTTTCTCCTAGAGTTGCCTTAGCTTCACCAATTCAACCTGTACTTCCTTCTGATTTATGGCAGAAGAGATTTGTGATGTGCCTTTGGCAGAAGCTGTTCCTTTTGCCCTTGGAAAACTTGAGGCTCTTCCAACATTTTTGTCATGATTGGCATACTAGGTTTCACTCTCTCTTCCTCCTACCCTATTGCAACTTCTGCTTTCGTGCATATTTTTGTTATCAAGGCAGGGAACCACAAACCTTTCGAAGGCTTTGCAGATTCTAAATCTTAGGTTATAAATCAGTCTTCTAGCATCAATCTTCATTCTATTAACAATTGCAGAGAGAAGGATAGCCCTATCCAATGTAACATTGGATACATGTGATGTGGGGTTCATTCTACTACAAACAAACTTGAGCAAATGCACATATCTTGGCAGCAGGGCACTAGCATGGAAATTGAGATATTCATTATTCTTTCCCAGTGTCCATGGATATCTTGTTGTGGCTAACACAACTGAGATTGCAGTGCCTCAATGTCAACTTCTTCATTCATGAGCTTTTCATAGTCATCTTCCTCAAAATTTGAGCAGTGGAGGATCTCATTGATGACCAGTTGATTGAATTCGACCCAAATCCCTCTCACAAAGACATATTCGTCCTTCATGCCATTGAGACTAGCATAGAATTCTTTTACCAATGGTAATACAACCTCCCTGGGATAAACACAAAAGTTTGTCCATGATAACTTCTTGATGATGTTAGTTATATCTTCATCACTTCCATCTTTATCCCAAACTAGGGCTCGCTGTCTTATCACTTGTTTCCTTGCTATATAGTCTGCAAAAGTGGCTTTAACTTCACCTGAAATGAAGGTGCATCACTTGGTTATCGTTTCCATAGGGAGTTCCTCAGGTGTTGATCTCTTCGACCAAATCTTGTGTCTCAACTTCTTTGCAAGGGGTGGCATGTCTTCTTCTTCTTTTTATCTCCTGTTTCTTTTTCATACACTTTTTCACTCTTTTTTCTTTTCCCTTGGACTGCCAACTTTTAGAGGGAGGCTCAGCCTGAGGGACATCAGATGCTTGCCTCTTGCTTGATCTTGTTTCCTATGACGCCGGAGTTGATTGCTACTCAACTCTTCTTTTCCTTTTCCTTTTAACCTCATATTTCTCTTGAGCTGGTTCAACATCTTCCGGAAGTACAGGTTTAGGTGGAGGAGTAGCAGTCATGGTTTCCTCTGGTTGTTTTGTATTATTTACACTTGGTTGGATGTCAACAGGAATAGCAGTAGCAGCTTCTGTGGCATACTTAGGAGATGCAACTTTCTCTTCTCCTGTTGCCTGAGAACATTCTCTAACGGCTATTGAGGTTTCTTCAACATTGTGCCTCTCACAAACTTGTACACCTGGTATGGTAGGTATAGATTCTGGACCGTTGTCATCCGTTACAGACTCTACAACTTTTTCAGTAATTATTTCTATATCTTCAGTAGACTTTTGCACTCCTTTAGTCTTAGCAACTTGAACCTTTTCTGAACTACTTTCACCTTGATCTTTGGATCTTGCTACCAACTTCTTGAAAAATGAGGTAATCACAGGTTGATTTACATCTCTCTCAAACTCTTTAGGTAAACTTGGACTTTGTTCACCTTCTTCCACTAATTCAATATTTCTTTTCCCTTCATTTCCTTCTGAAAGTACCATTGGTCCACTCCCTTCTGGTCTCGCAACTGCCTTGGTTTGATGCTTCCTATGTGTTGCCAATGACTTAGATGGAGATGTTCCAACCTGGGTAGTTCTCTCTTGTTCCTTGGTCTCGTTTTCTGAATCCTTTAACTGCTAGACATGTACTTGTTATTCCATTGGCGTATTACCAAATGGCTGGCTTTCCTAAAGAAGGATCCATTGGGACAAATGTGTCAGGCTCCTCCTCCTGCACCTTATTAGACTTGGAAGCAACTGCTTTCTTTCTGCCCATTCTATACACGTAAACATTCAAATAACAATATATAAGAAATATGGATTCAATTTCTTTACACTTCAAGCCAAAAGCTCATAAATTAGTTCAATTAGATATGACTTAAAGCTTCGAAAGAAAGGCAAATTATGTACTTTAGCAACTCAAGATATTAGTAATAAAATTTATCAAAGATCGTTACTTTCATCAACCAATCAGTATGCCAGTTCAATACAATCAAGATTTACCAGTAGTAAGTAGAAATGAACGATTGTACATGTGTGGACATATTAGCTGTCGTCCATCACAAAGTAATCTAATCCGAGTTACACATTATCCATACAAAATTCCTATTCCATTGCAATTATACGAAGAATATCAAATACAAAGTAAAAATCTTAGAACAATTCTTATCAACAAAATATTACTGTGGTAATAAGTAAAAAGAAAGTAAATTTCATACCTGGATAGCGATGACAACTGTAGCAACGAACAAACAAAGATGGTAAAGCTATAGATTAGGTGAAAAAGACCGAAAGAGATGAAGGGTAAAAGCTAGGGCTTGCTCGCCTTACCCCCAAACTTAGAGAAATACTTTTTTCTTGTGACCCAAAATAAGCTACAATTTTTACTTTTCTCGTTAACCCGTCGCGACAAGTACCTTAGTCATGGGTTTGGGTTGATATCCATCCAAAAGTGAAGAAGTTCACTTGCGGAACTTATGAGGTCGTTATTCTGTCCTTGCGTTGCTATCACTAAATCAAAGCCTTTGCTTTAACTCATTATATATCTATATGTGTTTCTTTCTTTTTCTTCACTTTTTTTCTTCTTCTTTTCTTTTCTTTTCCACATAGAATAATAACAACGCTACTTTCTTCCTATGGGCGGACATTCATGCAACACTAATTTAAAGTCTTTTGCTTGACTCAAAAAAGGCTTAACTAGATGATAATGCAACGTATCACTAAATCAAAGCCTTTGCTTTAACTCATTATATATCTATTTGTATTTCTTTCTTTTCCTTCACTTTTTTCTTCTTCTTTTCTTTTCTTTTCCACATAGAATAATAATAATACTACTTTATTCCAATGGGCGGTCATTCATGCAACACTAATTTAAAGTCTTTTGCTTGACTCACAAAAGGCTTAACTAGATGATAATGCAGCGCATCACTAAATCAAAGCCTTTGCTTTGACTCATTATATATCTATATGTATTTCTTTCTTTTTTCTTCTTTTCTTTTCTTTTCCATATAGAATAATAATAATACTACTACTTTCTCCCCTATGGGCAGTTATTCATGCAACCCTAATTTAAAGTTTTTAGCTTGACTCACAGAAGGCTTAAAGTCTTTAGCTTGACTCACAAAAGGATGATATTAACTACATGATAATGCAACGGATGATATTAACAAATCACATCTCCTCCCAAATACCATTTGAGCCTCTAACCATTGACCTTCAATTACACGCTTGATCTTTTATCTCAATTTTCTACTGCACCATGTGGAAACACTCGACATATCTTGAAAGGACCAAACCATCTTAATTTTAATTTTCCTAGAAACCGATTGAGCCTTCAGTTGTAAAATGGTACTTGATGCCCTTGCTCAAAACTTCTTGTAAAAATATGCTTGTTATACCACAACATGGTATGTTCCTTATATAGTTTGGCATTTGTGTAAGCTTCCGATCACATTTAGCCCATCTGGTTGAGTTTCAAGTTATGCTTTTCTCCACATGCTTTCATATCAAAATTTAGCTTTTGGATTTGTTAGTAAGCTTTATACTATAGCTCCACTTGCAAATGACATTCTTTACCAAAGACGACCATATGGAGACATCCCAATTGGAGTTTTATATGCTATTCTGTAGGCCCACAGTACATCTAACCGCATGAATCAATCTTTCTTTGTAAAGCTTACAACCTTTGTCAATATCCTTTTGATTTTATAATTTTAAATCTCAACTTATCTACTTGTTTGAGGATGGAAAGCAGTAGCAACTCTATGTTTCAGTCAATATTTTATGATAAGGGCTTCAAAAGATTGATTTCAAAAGTGAGAACCCTCATTACTAATTATTGCCCTTGGCATTCCAAACCTTGTAAAAATATCCTTTCTCAAAATTTTGATAACCACTTTGGCATCATTTGATGGAAAATTTGATGTTTTCACTCATTATGAAACATAATCCACTACTATCAATATGTATTGATTGTGATTTGAGGGCACAAATGGTCTCATGAAATCAATTATACAGACATCAAACAACTCTACTTCCATAATTCCATGCAAAGGTATTTCCTGTCACCTAGAAATATTACCATATCTTTGACATCTATCACAATGCATAACAAATGTATGGGCATCTTTGTACAATGTCAGTTAGAAAAATCATGGTTGTAACACCTTTATGGTTGTTGTTTGGCCTTCAAAATGTCTACCATAATCTAAAGTACGACAATGATATAGGATGCCATGCATTTCTTCTACCCATAGATGAAGAAATCGGCTGGTTCCACTCGGAATTGGCCAATTTAACTCGGATTGGAAGTAATTCGATCCGAAATTTGCGTCGAATTGGGTTTTTAATAAAATGGTCGACGAATCGGCCGATTCACCCCGATTGGGTAAAAGTAGAATCAAAAGTTTAAAAACCTAAAATGAATTACTTACCCTCCTTTTGCTCGTCCGTAGTCGCCAATCCCTCCCACAGCCCGTCTACTGCTGCTGACCTCGCCCCTCCCTCTGCTGCCGCCGCTGACCCGTGTGTCGTCCCTTGCCTCCGCCCCTCCCTCCACCACCACCCCTTGCATACGCCCTCCCTCCTCTCATTTGTTGCTACCCCTTCCCTCTGGCTGTCTGCAACCGCCCCTTCCCGCTGACCCCGTGTGCCGCCCCTTGACGCGGCGACAGTGCGATGGGGTGGGGCGGCGGGGTGGGGCGGGGTGAGGGGGATGGGCAGCGTCAGGGAGAGAGAAGGGGGGGTGGGGAAAGAAAATGTAGGTGGCATTCTCATAATTAAAAGTTCACTCGACTTCGACTCGAGTCAAAAATAATAATTAACTCCAAATAATTCAAACAAGATTTTTTAAAAAATGAAAAATATCATAAAATATAATACACATTTTAACCTAAAAATGACATCAGAATGACATGTTTTGTAACTAATAACCCACTAATTTTAACTAAGTTAAAATTTTTACATACGACCGATTTTGACCAATTCAACTGAACTGATTCCAGGCTGATTTAGACTGATTCGATCCAATTCAGTGACTCCCTCGAAAACCAATTCTGATTCCAATTTTTGTAACCATGCTTCTACCCTGTACACACCTTATCATTGAACTTTCAGAAAAGATTAGGATCATCCTAGTTTTGGTGACATCATGCAAAATTTCATCCTTTGCTGATAAGTAAACTCTAATGGAAGTACTTGACCAACTAGGAAATTGACATAATCAGCAAACCATGGTAAGGTTAAGGCATTGACTTGCAATATTTGTTCATCTAAAAGGTTATCATGTGTTGGTATAGATTCTTCCAATTTCTCATTTTCCAACCTTGACAAGTGGTCAGCCACCGCATTTTCAGATCCTTCTTTGTCATGAAACTCCATGTCAAATTCTTTCAACATCAAGAACCAACTAATAAGCCTTGGCTTAGCATATTTCTTATGAAACAAATACTTCCAACGTTGAGTGGTCTATGTAAACAATGACTTTAGTACCAATCAAGTAGGATTTGAACTTGTCAAAGGCATACACCACAACCAGTAATTCCTTCTCAGTAGTAGTGTAATTTATTTACATACTGGAAAATGTGAAAAACCTTATTCAGGCACCAGCCGAAGACAATACCAATAACATAGCCACTTGCATCATAAATCAACTCAAAGGGAATACACCAAACAAGAGCAGCTACAATAGGAGTAGATGTCAATTGTGCTTTTAACTCTTCAAAAGCTTGCAGGCATGTTTCATGAAACATAATCGTTGCATTCTTTTCTAACAAATTGCACAAAGGTCTTATAATGTTTGAAAACATCATGATAAATCTTCTATAAAATCATGCATGCCCTAAGAAGCTTTTCTCTCCCTTAATTGTGGTAAGTGGTGGTAGCTTTTCAATAGTCTTTATCTTTGCTCGGTCCACTTCCAGGCGTTTGCTTGACATTTTAGGCCCTAGCACCATTCCTTCTTGAGCTATGAAATGACATTTTTTCAAGTTGAGTGCTAGGTTGGTATTTTCACAGTGCTACAGGACTCGGTCTAAGGCTTGCAAGCATTCATCATAAGTGTCACTAAAAACTGAAAAATCGCCAATAGAAACTTCCACCCATGTTCTATCATATCTAAGAAGATTGCCATAATAGATCTTTGAAATGTGGTAGGTACATTGCATAGACCAAAGGGCATTCTTCTAAAAGAAAATATTTCATATGGGCATCTAAATGTGGTCTTCTCTTCAACCTTTGGATGAATAATAATGTGATTGTACCATGAGTATCCATCAAGAAAGCAACAGTATTCTTGACTTGCTTGTCTATCCAACATTTGATCAATGAATGGTAAAGAAAAATAATAATTTATTGTGGCTTTGCCCAGCTTTTTGTAATCCAAGCAATCCTCTCTACCCAATAACAATTCTTGTAGGGATTAACCCATTATTCTGATTAGGTATTACAATCAATCCTTATTTCTTTGGCACACATTGAATAGGACTTAGCTAATAGCTGTAAAAAATAGGATATATAATTCTAACATCTAACAATTTCATTATCTCCTATACAACTTCCATCATGATAGGATTGAGATGTCTTTATTGCTTCATTGAAGGTTTGTATCTGTCCTCTAGGAGAATCTTGTGCATGCAAATAGTTAGGCTAATTCCTTGAATGTCAGCGATTGTCCATCCCAGAGTCAGTTTGTGTGCTCTCAAAATTCAAAACAATTTCTCTTCTTGTAAAAAAGTTAACGAAGTAGAAATAATAACCGAGAGAATGTTAGAATTCCCAAGAAATGCATATCGTAAGTGATCGGACAATGGCTTCAATTCTAGATTTGTGGGTTGCACCCCAAGTGGTATATTCACTTTGATTTTTGGATTCTATATAGTCAAAGGTTCAATGTGAACACAGTCCTTAGGCAAACTTGTTTGTGCATCCAACATAGGCACCAAGTTGTCCAATTCTTCATCATCTTTGATTTCGTCAACCAAAACAAGAGTTTGTTATATGAAAATTGTTAAATAATGCTTTTCGTGAATCTCAACAATAGCCCCATGAATTACATTAACCAAAAAATAGTCATCTGTTGATTCAAGGTATTTTATTACCTTAAAGATATTAAACATCACCTTCTCATCAATGGCTCTCATAATCAACTCTTCAGCTATTACATCTATCAAAATCCATTTGGTTGAAAGGAAAAAGCGGTCATGACAATTGGGGTGTGCTTTTCCTCCATATCTAATAGAACAAAATCCGCTCGAAAGATAAACTTGCCAGCCTTAACCAAGATGTGTTCAATCTCTCCCCTAGGAAAAATGTATGATATGCCCATCAACTGTAATTTCACAGTGGTTGGCTTACTTCTCCCAATTTTAGCATTGTGCAAATAGATAATGACATTAGATTTATTTTAGCACCCAGGTCACAAAGTGACTTGCTTGAAAATTAGAACCAATTGAACAATGGATGATAAAACGACCTGGGTCCTACAATGTGGGAGGAAATTTTCTTTGTAGAACAACATTACACTCATTTAGTGCCACCATTTCAAATATCGTGAATTCTGCATAATTGTGCATTTATTCAAGAGCTTCAGTACAAAGGATGTTGATAGACAATCTTTTGGAAATATTTAAAAATTCCTAAAATTTCTAATCTTGCTTAATCTTTTGCAGTTGTTGCCGATATGGAATTTTCAAAAAATACATGGCCATAGTAGGTTGGGGAAGTGAGTTTTGTACCTCAACCCATCCATCCTTATTATTTTTCTCTATGCATTGATCTATAAGTTCTTCCTTACTTTCTGATTATGGGACTTTTTAAGAATCAAGTAATTCTTTTCCACTCTTAATTTGACTACCTTACATTCCTTCACATCCTGCATTTGTGGCGCTTGAATGTCACTTGAAAGTCTGCCAGGGGGACTATTGTTCAGTGCACTAGCCAATTGCCCAATTTGAATTTTCAAATTCTGCATTGATGCGTGTCAAGTTTGCATGAATTGCATGAACACGTCCTCCATAGTAAATTTCTTCTTTGGCTATTGTGTTCTATTCTGAGCTTGAGCTTTAAATTTAGGCAGTGCTTAAGTTTGAAATTGAGGCCTTTCCCACTTGATTGATTTCCTCCCCATCCAAAGTTTGGATGATTTCTCCAACTAGGGTTATATGTGTTGAAAAATAGATTATTTTAACCCTATTGAAGTTATTATTGTACTGGACTGATTCTACTTGCATGGACACTGATCAAAAGTATGAGCATCGCAACACCACTCACAATGCATTACTTGTCCAATATGTGTGTTTGCCTGAGGTTGAACTCCCAAACTTTACATATGTTTTCTCATTGCTGAAATTTGGCCTAATAGGGCATTGAAAACATCAATTTGAAGAACTCAAGGTGTGGGGTTTCTTGCAATTTGATTATAAGTCATTTGATGATGGTTAGATGTCATCTTCTCTATTAGTTCATAATCTTCTTCATATATATATCTTGGTCATAATCGATCCTCTAGCAGTTGCATCAATGATAGATTTGGTTTGGCTAATCAATTCATGATAGAATGTCTGAATTTGTACCCACGGTTGGATTTCATGGCATGCACATTTCCTTAACAAGTTTTTAAACCTCTCTCAAGTGTCGTAAAAAGACTCATTTCATTGCTCTTTTTTGCACATGGTGTTTTGTTTGAGTTTGCTTCCGACGTGCAATCTTTTTTATTATTACCACTTGTGCATAACTTTTCTTTTCTATGCACTTTGATTGAGTACTTTGTAGTCTTTTGCATGCATTCGATAGTGAATATAAAGGTTTTCATTTGAGGATCTTTATGAAGCAAACTTAATCCATTCTAGTGGGACCCTAGGCTAACTTGTTGTGTGAGTGCCACAAGTGCCACATTCACCATGGGAGTGTTTGGTGTGCTACAGGTGGGTTCTTGTGTGCGCACCAAGCACACTCTAAATCTAGAGCTCAAACATTTGCATTCAAGAGTGTTTATGTAAGAGTTATTGTTCATTTGGCTAATTACTATAAGAACCTAAAGAAGTTATTAATTGAGCATTGGCCATCTGAATCGTAAAAAGTCAGTTTTTTAAACTAAAGGCCAACACTTCATGTGCATTGGGTGCTTAAGCTCCCCTCTCTTCTCTCTTTATAGTCTCTTGAAGAGCTTGCACTCATAGTTTCTTAACGATTAGGACAATTGCGTAAAGACTCAAAATTGTGTTATTAGGTATGTATAATACTTGTGATAAATGACTTAATTATTGGACAATTTAATTTGTGTTATAAGGATAGACCATGACACATCATGCTTAGCACGAATGGTCCAGGATGAACTTAGTTCAACGAAGCGGGGAGTAAACATGTGAAGCATAGAGTTACCTTAATCTTCATAACTAGAAGGTAAAGGGCATAAAGACGCCAATGGTTTATTATGCTCCTTGTAAGACAAGGATCGATTAAATAGATGGGTTTACGATGTGATGCGACACTTGTGCACATGTGGTGATTCTTATCATTAGGGCTGAGTAGATTTTGGGTGAAATCAAACTAACCAACCAAACCAAAACAAAATTGTCAGTTAGATTTGATTATTAGTAACATTCGATTTGTTTCGGCTTAAGATATTGATAATTTTTTAGGTGTGAAAAATTTCAGCTCAGAATGGAACCAAACCAAAATTGTAAAACTCTAGCTTCGGGTTATGGTTTTAAATGCTTGTAGGTTTGCCTAATTTAGGCTAGTCATGACTCAGTTCGAGTGAACTCCAGCCAGAAGAGTTTTAGAACCGTGAGTATGGGGCCAGATGGCCGTATGAATATTTTATCGAGGCTGAGTATGCTCGATATGCAAATGATAGCTTTAGTTATACTATACCAGATCATGAGTTATCAGTGTATTCGTGAGGTATATAGATTTTTTTATATGTTAACAAGGGTTTTAGGCCAAGATCTAGGCTGTTGCAACGTTTAGCATCCGTTTGGGATTTCTAGGGTCATCTTATCGATTTTGGACTTGGGATTGCCCCTATGGGCCTAGCTTGATTGAGTAGCTAATTTCACCCAATTGACTTTAGGGTTTTAAGGCCCATTTGGCCTTCTTACCTCGAGTCCTACCGTAGAGTCACTTTTAGGACTTGAGTCAGTGTTGGCTCGCATGCACAACTCATAATCATATTCATACATACAACACTTATGCCTTCACATCTTCTATATTTTACCCATCATGGTACTTACGTGGCAAAATAAATAGTTAAGTTAGTACCACAAATTCTAGAAATGTGTTGCGATACATAGTGCCTTCATACACCGCACTACCTCAGGGTTTGAAGGAGTATTAGTACGATTCATACATATCTATTTTTGGAGCACGAGTACTATTTCTGGAGTTTATGTTCAAAAACCAACATGAGTTCTAATCCTTGTAATTTTATTAAATATGTGTAAAAATATATTTAAATGGCCTGACATCAAAGGGATCCGATAAAATGCCACTGGTGCCATCCTACGTCTAAAACATGGTTAAACTCAATATGCAGGGAGCCAAGTAGAGAGGGAGAGTCCTATGGACCTGTGGTCCAAGCTCCAAGTATATTTGCACATCTACGGCAAGCTAGGACTCCAAAACATACATTGGAACCCACTACTAGGTAAAATACTAACATCTCTATATAATGCATGTTTGTGGTGTGTGGTCATATCATCAATACATCCTAATAAAGAAAATAATGCTAACAAACTGATATATCGAGACATAATAATAATAAATAATAAATAAATAAATAAACAATAAAATGCAGTCATAGATAATTAGATAAATAATAAATACATAAATAAGAACAATACTTTAATCATAAAATAATAATACAATTATATTATATTAATATATGGGTAAACACGAGTAAATATCAACATATACTCGTGTTAGTAAATATATAAATAAATAAATATATAATAATTTATTAAATAAATAAACAAAGAATTTGGTAATACTCAATAATCATGAATATTAATAATATCATAGTCATATAATACAAGAACACATAATTAAATACAAATAAATAATAACATACACATCACAAATAAATAAATAAATAAATAAATAAATACAATTTAGTAAACATAATAAGACAAATATTCATAAGTAAATATAATATTGATAATAAAAAATAATCATGTAAACATTCATCATATATGATAAACATATAAATAAAAATAAATAAATAATAATGAATAAATAAATAAATAAATAATAAAGAAAAATAATGTTAATATCGAATTATGCTAAATCATGTGAATATGCATTATTACTAACATAGAGGTTCTCAAATTACCGAAAACGGTGCAAGAATAGGTGAAAACGGTTTGAAAATGAACCGAAGTGGGTCAAGTGAGTAGAATCGAACCAAGTTGAGCCGAGTCAACTTGGTTGGGTTAAATAAATGGCTGGGTTGGATTGGTTGGGCTGGTCAGGCTGATGGACACTGACATGGGCTCAGACTACCAGACTCAGGCACAAACAGACGGATGCGACCACAGTAGGCGAACGACCCGTGCGATGAGGAGCATGTTGGTGGTGGTAGTCGGTGGAGTCCGGCTAGTGGTTAGCTGAAAATATGCTGGAAATGGGCGGCATTGTCGCTGTGTGCGGCAATGTTGCCAGCACTGATCGCAGCCATGGCGGAGGTCAGTTTCAGTCTCAAATGGAAGATCTCCATGAGGGAAAGGTGTAGGGGTGGTCGGATTGGCCAGAGGTGGTTCACCGGCGCCAAAAAGGGCCCAAACTATATCAGGGGCGGCAAATACTAGTTACAAAAATCCCTCCTCGGCGGCGACTGTGGCAGCGCCGATGGTCGTGAGTGGTATGAATGGAAAGCCGGCCGCCATGCGGTCATGGGGGTGCTAGTCCAGTGGCTGGGGCGAGGCCGAGAGTTGCCAGCGGCGAGCCAAAGTGGCGGCGGCGCTATGGGTGTAAAGTCTTGAAAATGTGGGAAGGTCACTGAAAATAAAAGGGAAAATGCTGGGGTTGATGTGGACGGCTCAGATCTTGCCATGTGGCACGATCTAAACATTCGACAACTTGTGACCTTGGGCCACCTATGGGTATATGCAATAGACATATGGATAGAAAGCTTGGATCAAGACCGTCCAGATAGAAAGCTTGGATCAAGACCGTCCGAAGTCAAAACTGATTCGAGTCCTAAAATTGACTCTATAAGTGGGAATCGAGGCAAAAAAGATAAATGAGCCTCGAAACTCTAAACGCAATCGATCTAGGCCCATGGAGCACAATCTGATGGTCCAAAATTCATATGATGTGTGCAATGAGATACCTTGAAAATCCCAAATGAATAGTAAACACTGCAACGACTTAGATCTAGGCCAAAAATCCTTGGTAATTCATAAAAATCATATGTATACCTCATGTATGCATTGATAAGTCATGCTCTACTGTATTATAACTGAAATTATCATATGCATGTCGGGCATATTCAACATCCATAACATGCTCATGTGGCCATCTAGGCCTCATAGTTATATTCTTAAAATTTTTTTGGCTCGAGCTCACTCAAATTGACTCGAGAGTGGTCCAAACTAGTCAACCTACAAGTGGGTAAAATCCTTATCCGAATTTGGGGTTTTACAACCTCTCCTCCTTATAAAAATTCCGTCGTCAGAATTTCTCGCATCAACTACGATCGGAGGACTTAAGTAAAGATGTCATCTCGTTGGCAATATGGTAGCTCTTGAAAACTAGCTGCACATGGCCCAAACAGACCCATATGATACTACAACTCTGAACACTGATGAAGCTTGGTAACTCCTTAATAATTGGCTGGACGCACTACCCATGATCGAATCATCTAGTTTAACATGTCATACATGTTGTAATCATCTAACTGGACTGACCAATCAAATCATCTCGGTAGACTAGCTCCTAGGGTCACTGCAAACTTTGACGACTGAAATGTAATGACCTCGGCAGGAAAAACCTAGGTTCACCCATAAGGGCCTCCTGGGTGATCAAGCAAGTACTCTACAGTACTGCAAGGTACTAATCTGACCTACATTAGGAAGAGCTAACTCGGTGCGAGGTATGCGACCTATCATCTACCCATGTCTCCCTTATCCTCATCAATGTGATAGGTCAACTACATGTACCCTCAGGGCACTCTGCTCCAAGTCTTATGACAATACTAGGGTGTCCTATGAGTCCTGCTAGCATATGGTGGACTCTAGTATAAAATAAAGGTTTATGCTAATGACTTGTATGGCTCACTACCATCAGTCTAGGTCAAACACTCAGATGTACCAAAAAAGGAACTAGACCACTCACCAGGTCTTAACTAACTTGGTCCCAAGTCAAGTATCTCACTTGTGCTATGCTTCTTGTAACTATCTACATGACTACTAACTACTGCTAAAAAGGGCTCTGTGATGGAATGGAGGTGAGAACACATGTACACATGTACAACATGTCTCAAGGAGTATGAAAACATACTCTCCATGTAATTGTGGAATCTACATCTAGTTTGTAGCACATACATTGGTCAATATTTGCTCATCTCAACCATTTGGAAAATACATAGTATGACTGATATATCTAGAAAGGTGAGTGTAAAAATACTCAGGTAGAGACCTAGCTCTGCCTAACATCTATGGTCACATGACAAGTGAATGAAACTCTCATGAAAATTGGTCACCCTACTCTACAACTCTAATTATGAAGTGTCTCATCCTCACATAGTCTGACATCGGGTGTGCTAGGAGAGTACACTAAGCTGAGAAAATCATACTCTGTATGTAATGACGGTCTCCGTCTGAGTCATAAGGGTAATGGAAAAACTCTGTATAGGATATTGGGTGACTAAAACATATGGATAGGTCTATGGACATGTCTTTAAGATCATCATGATTGGACTCTACCATAGGTGGCCAGCCTATGGAATAGCCAATCAATGACGAGCCTAAGAGAAGACTCCTAAGTGGCTCTAGTTTAATCAACTAATAGTAGGCATGTGTTTTTCAATACCGTACTAGTCATGAACTTCTAAACGGGTGGAGTTCAAATAACCCAAAGAACCACTATCTCTCCTCAGGTCTACGGGGATTCATAGTGAGGTTTGACACGTGTCTCGTCCGCTCTTCAGTGGTGTGTGACTTGCCATCTTGTACCGATTTTTAGCATAATTTTGACTCACATGACTACTACTGTTGTGGTAGACTCTCAAACAAAGCCATAAGTCAAGATGACCATACATTGGTGTCCCTCTATCTAGTCAACATGATCTGGCCTAATTGAAGTCCATGTATGCATCGCTCCCATGCTTGGGTGAAGTTGTCTCCTCCAAACTAGTTTGTCATCGGCTACCTCCAGTGGAAGTCCTAAATAGTACCACAAAGGTACTTCCTATATTCGGGATAAAGGCTAAATCTTATATCTCAAAGTAAGAACCTAATCGTGTTGGCGAAGCACATGGAAAACACAGTCTCCCTAATGGATGCTCAGTAACTAAACCCATCATCTATGCCAAAATTCTAATACGAGTCAAACAATTCTCTCTGGCTAGGCCAAACTCTAAATGAGTTAAACTACATATCTGATCATCTGCTAACCATCTGATCTGTGTAACCCTTACTGTAGATCACATGTATGCTGTCATGTTGACTGAACAATCTAACCATTGTGGTCATCCCATCTGCATATCATACTATCATGTTCTCTAACTCTATCCAAATGCATCCCTAAAAGACTTACTAACACTGTCTGGTGATCCCCAAAAGACTGTCACTAACACTATCTTGCAATACACATCTAACACAATGATGTCAGGTCACAGCAATGGTATGTAAGATGGCTAGTGAAGTCAATCATGTGTTTTCTCTTCAAAACAATCTTAGTGCACCTAACTTTCCTGTGTTTGGCTAATATTATCGTAGATATATCTTGCCCTCAATCTCTGATCCTACTTTACTTCGAAACTATGACATGTGGTCTCTATGCAATGCTAAAACATCCTCAAGTAGTTATCCTCCTGTAGGGTAAGGTAACTACTTGGCCAATAGTTCAACAATAATTGCTCCACTTAGTCAATTGTAGTACAATATACGGACAATGGTAGTGCATCACGGACAACAATAGTGAGCATTCGGTCGGTAGTTGTGCAACTTGGATGGTTATTGTGCAACTCGGACAGCCGTTGTCCATCTTGGACAACAGTTGTGCTACTTGGATGGTGGTTATGCTATCCAAGTGCTGAAGCTTGATCCTGATCATGTACGTTGTAAACCCATTACTGTCTTTGCACATGCATTACGTAACTACTTGAGTATCTCCATCCTCCAAGCTCTGTACTTGTGCCATCTCTTATAACTCCGTCCCACGATGTACACCATGTCCCAAGAAAGGACTCATGTGGTGACATGCGAAAGATGAGCAACTGCTCGAGTGTAGTTGCCCGAATTCTAGGTACTCCCGGTCACCATCCAACTCAACTTTAGCTAATTAAGCATGTCGATAGTCTTAAGTCGTACAAATCTTTGGCACAATAAAAGTAAAGATGTGTCTCTAAGCTTATCATGACATACTAGTAAGATCCATGTTGGCTTCTACTGAAATCATGATCTCATATCCATCTCATAATTTCTACTACTGTAACATGCATTGCTTAGGTTTGATTGAGCAAAAATCTGAAATATTGAGGAAATACCAAAGGGGATACATGTCAGCTTGGCTAAGGATAGCTCCACACACTTAGGTCATAATAAAAGTCTTCCATCTCAATAGACCTTATGGCTTTGAAACCAACTTGTAATACCCCAATTTTGGTTCACCTTAGAACCAAATCAGAAATGTTACAACCAGTCGAGTCATGTTTAAGTTGTTGGTTGGTAAGACTCGATTGATAAAATAAATCAAAACAACCTTCTTGGTGTCATGAGAATGGAAGACATTGTTTAATACACATCAAATATATGTAAAGGTAAAAAGAAATAAATGCGATGAGCTCAAGTG
Organism: Piper betle; assembly: GCA_033002965.1. Classification (NCBI taxonomy): domain Eukaryota; kingdom Viridiplantae; phylum Streptophyta; class Magnoliopsida; order Piperales; family Piperaceae; genus Piper; species Piper betle. Next base: position 29,357 of record JAURVB010010168.1, on the reverse strand, counting down.
TATGTAGCATTTATCTGTCCTTCCACCGAAGTCGATTCAAGATTTGCAGGCATACATATATTATATAAAAAATGTCAGTTTCGAATGTTACGGGTCCAAGAAATAACTAGTACAATATGGAAAATGAGTATTCCATTACCCACGAAAACCTACGAAACTTCAAGATTGCCTCACACTGGGCAGTAAGCAAACATTCTTAAGAAAGTGCCGGCTTGCATGCATGGCTCATAATCATATTCATACATACAATGCTTACGCCCTCACATCTTCCATATTTCACCCACCATGGTACTTAAGTGGCAAAAGGAATAGTTAAGTTAGTACCATAAATTTTGAAAAAGTGTTGCATTAAGGAGTACCCTCACATACTGCACTACCTCAGGGTTTGAAGGAGTACTAGTGCGATTCATACATATCTCCATACCACTCACTCTCTTATTCATGAAATTCGTAAAAATGCGCGTACTTATATAATAGGTTTAGGGAAGAGGCATATCATATATTTCTAGAGCTAAAGTTCAAAAACCAATAGAGGATCTCATCCTTGTAGTTTTATTACACATGTATAAAAACATAGCTAAATGGCTTGACATAGGAGGATCCGATAAAACACCACCGATGCTGTCCACAGTTAAACTCAACACGTAGGGAGTCAAGCTGTGAGAGAGAGTCATATAGACCTGTGGTCCAAGCTCCAAGCAAATCTCCATATCTACGACGAGCTAGGACTTCGAAACCTACATTGGAAGCCACTACTAAGTAAAATACTAACATCTCTATATGATGCATGTTCGTGGTGTGTGTTCATATCATTAATACATCCTAATAAAGAAAACAATGCTAACAAACTGATAACTAAACATGTGGCATAAAAATCGAGACATAATAATAATAAATAATAAATAAATAAACAAGAGAATACACTCATAGATAATTAGATAAATAATAAATACATAAATAAGAACAATACTCTAATCATAAAAATAATAATACAATTATACTAAATTAATGTACGGGAAACACAGGTAAATCTCAACATATACTCATGTTAGTAAACATATAAATAAATAAATAAATATATCTACAATAATTTAATAAATAAATAAATAAATAAAGAATTATTTAATACCCATTAATCATGAATGTTAATAATATCATAGTCATATAATACAAAAATACATAATTAAATACAAATAAATAACAACATACACATAACAAACAAACAAACAAACAAACAAATAAATATATAACAATTTAGTAAACAAAATAAGACTAATATTCATAATTAAATATAATATTAATAATAGAAAATAATCATATAAACAATCATCATATATGATAAAGATACAAATAAACATAAATAAATTAAATGAATAAATAAATAAATAAGTAAATAAACAAACAAATAAATAAATAAATAAAAATAATCATAAAATCGAATCATTCTAAATCATGTGAATATACATTACAACTAACATAAAAGTTTTCGAATAAACGAAAACGGTGCAAGAACAGATGAAAATGGTCTAAAAATGAACTGAATCAATTCAAGTGAGCAAAACCAAACCGAGTTGGGCCGAGTCAACTTGGTCTGGGTTAAATAAATTGCTAGGTTGGGTCGGCTAGGCTGGTCAGGCTTATGAACATGGACATGGACACAGGCTTGGCTGTCAGACTCGAGCACGACCAGATGAATGCGACCGCTGGCAGGCAGACACTAACATGGGCAGGCGGATGTGACACTGGCAAAAGGGTTGGACGGGGCAGCCGTTGCCCATTGCCAAAAAACACCGATGGTGGCGCAGATGGTATAGCCACCGATCGGAATCAACGACCCATGCGACGAGGAACATGGTGGTGGTGGTCAGTGGAGTTTGGCCAATGGTTGGCCGGAAATCAGCTAGAATTGGGCAGCATTGCTGCCGTGTGCCGCGACGTTGTTTGCAGCGATCGCGGCCATGGCAGAGGTTGTTGTTAGTCTCAAATGGAAGATCTCTGCGAGGGAAAGCTATCGGGGTGGAACCGAAAATTGGCCCCAACGTTGGCTGCGGCGGTTGATACCGACTTCAAAAAGTCCCTCAGCAAGGGCGACTATGACGGTTTGGTGGTTGTGAGTGGTATGAATTGAAAGCTGGCCGCTATGCAGTCCTGGGGGTGCTGGTCCAGTAGCCGTGGGCGAGGTTGAGACTCGCCGGCGGTGAGCCGAAGTGGTAGCAGCGCTATGTGTGTAAAGTTATGAAAATGTGGGAAGGTCACTGAAAATAAATGGGAAAATGCTATGGTTGACATGGATGGCATAGATCTTGCCATGTGGTACGATCTGAAAGTTTGAAAACTTGTGACCTAGTGAGACCTACCTTTGGGTATATGTAATATACATATGGACGGAAAGCTCGGATCTGTCTGAAGTCAAAACTGACCTGAGTCCTATAATTGATTCTATAAGCAGGAATTGAGGCAAAAAGGATAAATGAGTCTCAAAACCCTAAACGTAATTGAGCTGGGCTCACGGGGCACAATCTGATGGTCCAAAATCCTTATGATGCATGCAATGAGATACTTTTAAAATCTCAAATGAATACTAAACACTGTAACGGTTTAGATCTAGGCCTAAAATCTTAGCTAACTCATAAAAAATATATGTATACCTCATGTATACATTGATAACTCATGCTTTACTGTATTATAACTGAAACTATAATATGTATGTTGGGCATACTCAACTTCCATAACATACTCTTATGGCCATCTGAGGCTCATAGTTATATTCTTAAATTTTTTCTGGTTTGAGCTCGTTCAAATCGACTCAAGTATGGTCCGAACCTGGCAACCTCCTTATCCGAAGGTGGGGTTTTACAGCAAATGTTTTGGTTACCTTAATATTAAAATCATAATCTAGGGGTATGCCCGCCTGCAGGAGGGTTGTTTTTTTCGTGTATATTAATATTAATATTAGTTAATATTTTTATTTTAACATTTCTTTATTTTATTAATTCTAATTAATTATCATCCTTATGTTACACATGCAAGCTTGATTCAAAAATAATATATTCAAATAATAATTATTAATACTCTTGTTAGAATTAGAGTTGACCCTACTCTGAAGTTTCCCTTTGTTTGAATTTTTTATATTTTACAAAAATTGAAGCAAACTTAAAATATAATCTAACATGATTTAGAATTTCATTATTTTTTATAAGATTTTGCATAAATTTCTATAATTAGTTAAATTAGGTTTTCAATTATAAACTTTATAAATTTAAGACTATAATTTGAAAATTGATATAGTCTAATTAGACTAAAAGTTATTACATTCTAGTTAAGTATAATACTAATAAGGTTTGGAAAAATATGGTTTTTATTGTCAGAAACTTTTAATTAATGACTTCACAAATCTGATGAAGAAGAAAAACATATGAATTGATAAAAGCACATATTTGTTATTATTAGGGAGTTTTTGATTAATTTAATTTCTAATTCGTGAAGAAAGACCGAGAATATAGGCGTTTAATTTTTTTATTATTTTTGGAATTCTTAGTCAATTTACAAATCTGATACAGATGGAAAACATGAGTTGATAAACATACCTATTGTTTATTATTTTCAAAATTTGTAATTAATAAAATAATTAATCGAATACAGGTGGAAATTAAGTGTAGATTTTGTTAAAATTTCAAACATTTTAGTTAATCAAAATTACCAATATGATGTAGTCACTTATTTTTTTATTATTTTAGGAGTCTTTAATTACTGAAATTTTATATCCTATATATAGACAGAAAATATGTGTTTATCTTTTAGTCATTTAAATTTAAAAGATGACAAAGTTCTTTAATTGAGAAATTAGAAATTGACTATGGTTGTTACTCCTCATTTTAAACAGATTTACAAATTAATTAGTTTAAAACTTCTGAAAATTACAAAAATGGAACAATTATTACGTGGTCAAAAATTAAAAAATAAAAAATATTAACTGTCCGGGAAAAACTAAATTAAAAAAATTAAATATTATCAATATATAAAATAAAACCACACTTAACACTAAAACTATTGAGAAAACTACATAATAACATTTACCGATTATACAACTGAGCACTCTCTTTAATATCAATGTTCCGATACGCTTTCGTTCCCACAGTAGAGTTCAAATATAAAGAGCTTCAATAAAAAAGTTAAACACAATAATAGTAAAAGAAAAATTGAAATGGTAAAAAAATATTTATTTTTTAAAAAATTAATAGTACATGAGTACTATTCCACTGATGTTGGTGTGACAATTATTATTAGGAGACCTTTATGGGCTTCAACTAGGATAGCATCATCATCGAATTGTTGTTGAATAGGTTCCTAGATAAAGTGTAAAACCAGGGCTTTCGCCTGTCGGTTTAAGTGTCTGTTCGGTCGTGACTAGAATCGAGTTACATGTCTAGCCCTTCCTGCCACACATGTATGTATGGTATATATGGTTGAGTCATGGCCTTAGTCTCCCCCGGTGCCCGGTGCCGCCTGGCTGGACACAATGCCATACCAGCTCATGTTTTAAATTTTTAGTTTTAGTTGAGTCTAGTTAGGTTTAGGACGGCGTCTGTCATGAGTCTAAGGTGTTTGCCTCATGTTTGAGCCCTATTTGGATGATCCTAGCCGTTGTGCGACCTGCGGCGCAAGCCCCAAGGATGGCTCGGGTGCCCCACAGTGAAAACCACATGCACCAGCAAAAACTAGGATTAGGGTTTCTGGTTAGGGTGCAAAGGTATTGGTCGAGCACCTTTGTGCCCAAATTTGAATTTCTCGCCATTTTTTGCCAACGCAAAGGTGCTACAACAGCACCCTTGCGCCCGAGAGTTTAATCCAAACCTTGCGTGTGGGTTGCTTCAGTAGAGGCATCCCCAGATTTTTTGGCTTTCCATGATGTGGGTTGCGGATCTCAGGACAAGGGCATGCAAAGGCATGCTAGGAGAGCGCCCTTGTGCTGGAGGTTTTTCTAGTTTCTATAAAAAGCTCCTCAACACCTCCCAACCCTCTTGTCACCCTTTAGCTCTTCACCACCGACCCCTCCTTATTCCCTCTTTCTCTCCACTTCTTCCACACCATTACTCACCCTCTCCCAGCCCTCAACAAGCCTTGGAAGCATCTAGGAGTGGAATGTTTTGGGGGTAGGAAGCCACAAGAGACCTCCTCGTAACCTTTGTTGAGGTAAATGCTCCACCTTTAGCCTCATAGCTATCATTGTGATGTCTTTTTTTGCATCCATTTGTGTTGTATGTTATTTTTCAGATATTTATTCCATGCATGTGTATGCCTTAGGACATTTAGGCCCGTTAAAGGTGTAAAAAAATAGTTAATGCTTTTTACACCTCGGTTCGGCCTATTGCATGAATTGTTTTAGTAGATCTGTTATATCTCGTGCTAGAAACATCCATTTTACATGATTCTTTTCTCATTTTCGTCATGATAAATAGAGTTACATGTTTCATTTATGATGTGGGCTTTTTTGCTTCTATGAGCATGTATGGGTGCCAACATTGGCGAAAGAAAGTAGCGTTCAGTTTTTAGTGACCCAGCCACCCCTTTCCCAATTTTTACACCATGATGTAATTAGCTTTAGGGTTCTATATTTGCATGATTATAGCCACATTTGTTGGCTCCTCTATGAAAAATACTAAGCCTAATCTAACCACCTAATGTTGTGATGTTTATGCTATGGTGTTGGACTGCTATGCCATGATTTGAGCTTGGGTTCCCTTGCAAGCAACGTAAAATATGTTAATTAAATTTAAAAAATTATATGATTACTCCCTAACTGTGTACAAGAAACATGCCAAGTTTGGGGTTTAGTAAAAAACATGTAGGTTGTCATCTTAGTCGTGACCCAGACTGTGTTGGAATGAAGGGTGATGGATTTGGATGAAATTCATCCCACACCTTAGGATGTTTCACAATAGCATCATATCCAAATTTGAGAGTAATTGGGCTAGTAGATCATGAACTAGGAATTTTCCAAGCCCAATAGGCTACCTAACTCTAGAAATAGTCTGGCCAATACCTTCCACTTCCTAGCCACTAAAGTCCAAATCCTTAGATCGTGGGCCTGAAATTTCTCAGGGCTCAAACCCATGGTGTTGGCTAGCTATGCACGCTGATTGATGCCTATTTGGCGCCTCTAAGCCCATGAACAACCTTTATCTACTGTTCTTAGCACCATAAGCCCAAACTTAGTGGGCCTCATTCACCATGTTGGCTCACGGCCCAGCCTTGGTAAAAATTATCCATAAGTTTTAGAGTATCAGGGTTTATTGGTTCAAACTTTACCCCATTTGGACACCATTTGGCTTGTCTGAAAAACCGTTCGGTTAAGTTTGTTTGATCCTAGATATGGGATAATTCACTAAGGGTACATGAAATCCTAAACCATAATGAAGTTGTACCTAATGAGGGTAAACACTCCATTATACTAGTAAGTAAGATAACTGAGTGACTTATGTGTTGTTCATGATTTGAGACTTTGCCTTGATATGCATGTCGAGGTGACCTGAGTTTGATTTGGTTTCATCATTTGGTAGGTTTCATGGAGTGAGCTCATCGAGCTAGGATGAGGAGCTCGGCTCATGAGGTCCGTAGGACTCCCAAGCTTCATCTATTGCTTGACTCCGTGAGTGTTAACTTTTAACTAAATTTCACATGATAGGACAGTGTCTCAGTGTTTTATTGGATCCCTCCGATGCCAAGCCATTTAGCCATATTTTCTGCAAGTTTAATAAAGCAACAAGGATAAGATCCCTTATGAGAGTGAGATCAAGAAAAGTTATTATAAAAGCCCATCCCTACGTGCAATTTTATAGTTTTCCCGCATAAAAAAGTGAACGGTATGGGGATATACAGATTGCACTAATCTTATTACACCCTAATGTAGTGCAATATATGTATGGAACTCAGAATACAGAGCATTTCCAGAAATTGTGGCACTAACATAATAGTTCCAAGCCACCTTGGGTAGATGAAACTGGTGAGGGCAACATAAAAGTTATATATATGTAAAACAAACCGGTGAGGGCAACATTATTATTTCATCTATTTTTGATCTCCTTTATACCTAAGAATTCAACCTTTCTTTTCCCCCACGACTCCTTGATATATATTTGATGAAACAACTTCCACATTATTTATAATATAAATTAGTCCTTTCAACAATGACCTAAACTTAATAGCAATTGTATTTGGAATTGTTGAATGTATGGCTTGATCTTATAACAAAAATGTTAACAATGTAGTGCAATCAATGTTAACAAAAATCAGTACCTTCCCATCCAAGAGTGTAGCATCCCATGCCCAGTTCATCATTGAACCGAATCGAAATGTTATATTATTTAATAATGCTATTTCTTAATTTAATTACATGAAAGACCACTCCCACAAAACCTCTTAAGATCTATACCTATTTGGTGTCTTAGATGAAAATATAAACATTATTCAAAATATTTTAAAGTATTAGAAATATAAGTTCCCAAAATATGTGGATGTTACATTAATATGCTAAGCCAAGAGTAAAGAAGGTCAATAACCAAAATAAAATGGGAAAGCAACATAAAACAACATGACAATAATGCAACAGATGTATGTATATGTGTGAATACTTTAACATCCCTCTGTATCCACCAGTGACACTCTAGGCACACCACCTACATAAATATTAAAAGAAAAAAATGTTTGCATCAAGTTATTCAACAAGTTATCAGTTCAAAAAATAAAATAACTATAATATTAAACTGGCATACAAACTCAGTAGTTTATATTAAAGTAAAACAAGAAGGGTATAGTACATAACAAAAAGAATCACACAAGACCCGAAGGAAACAACACCAGTGTAAAACCCACAACTAATTGGGTAACACCCTTTCTCCTATCCTCTCTAATTCCACCTTGCTCCTCTCCTTTGAGATATGAAGGCAAGCCAAGCATGCTGGAGTCATGATATATGCCACAGAATATGGTACCAAAATCCTACACATCTTTAGGTGTGAGAAGCTCATAAACACATAGGTGAAAATGATTTAACAATAATAGAAAGTAGAGCGCTACGTCGATCCTATTGAGGCTCCTCAAAAGGTCGCACCCTTGGACTTACCCCTTGAAGTGGGATTTACCTGAAACAATCTCCAACAATCTTCCCACTCTCAAAATCACAAAACATAATATAATAATAATAGGCTTAGGTATGGAATAATAATATTAATAAGACTTAGGAAAAAAGACAACTTGCGATGAATCTTTTGATTTTCGAAAACAAGTAAAGGCATATCATCATCAAGGGGTATCAAACACGTCTAAATGACCCGAATTAAGTGGATTGTGATAAACTATCATTTAACTTGTCCTACGATATAAAACAACTCACCCATCAGATAAGAGTAAAATAAGAAATGAGTCCTAAATGGACCTAGTCTTTAAGTTCCAAACAATCTACCAGCGAGCTTGAACCACACAACCAATAAACAAACCCAACTCTACATCTAAGACAATCTATATGATGCATGTATGAGAATAGGTGATCAAACGAGATAAAATTAATTTAAATCAATTATTATATATATTTGTAAATTACAATCAATGAATAAAAATATGACATGAATGAATGAAAAATAACAATAACAAATTAATAGTGCAAGAGTTACAAAAATAGAAGATTTAACCAAATTGTAGGTATACAAGATCAAGATTCCAGATCTAGTCAAAAGTTATAGACTTTCATCAATTGTTAGAAAGAAAAGAAGAGGATTAAATAACAACATACTCAAAAGGACAATGACTCACATAGATTCAACGATGAAAATATACACTTCAAAGTATAGTTAATGCACAGGTACCTTGACGTAGAACTAGCTTTGATAGCAAATTTTGGTGGATGACAATGTTGGAAAAACTTAACAAAAGGTGAAAGTATGATAGTAATACGATTTAAAATTTAGGGTAGAAATATGTGTTTATAAAGACAAATTTTTTTCATAAAAAAATGAGAAAATAAGGAAATGAAAAGACAATAAATCTTGGTATAGGGAATTGAATAGGTGTATATGAATGCATATATAATTAATAAACACGTCCCACTATGTTGTATGGTCTATTTATGTGATATGACTCATGACATGTTTATGGCTTTAATTAAATTATACTTACACAAATTTCATGACTTTTGTAATGGTCCAATTTTAAAGAAATCTTTAAATAAGTATAAAGTCAAACTGGTCATATGCATAAAATAGAAGACTATGAAGAAGTGATGTGACAATAAGCTAAAGGTCATATCAACATAGGTATTTTATAACATCTTGACATTAAATATGTAAAACCCAACTTTGGGTTAGGGTTTTACTTGCTTGTAGTTTTCCCGATCAGGCCAATCTTGAGTCAATTTGAGTGAGCTCGAGCTAAACCAATTTGTAGACCATAAGTATGGGGCCCAGATGGCCATATGAGCACGTTATAGTGGTTTAGTATGCCCAACATGCAGATGATAGCTTGATTTAAGCTACAACAGAGCATGAGTTATTAGTATATGCACGAGGTATAATTATGATTTTAATGAGGTAGTCAGGGTTTTAGGCCTAGATCTAGGTCATTGTAGCCTTTAGTATCTGTTTGGTATTTTCAAGGTATCTCATTTGCATGCATCATAGGGATTTTAGATCACCAAAATGTACCTTGTGGACCTAGCTTGATTGAGTTGTAGGTTTTCACCCAATTGAGTAGATGGTTTGAGGCTCATTTGGCCTTCCTGCTTCAATTCTTGCTTATAAAGTCACTTTTAAGATTTGAGTCAGTTTTGACTTTGAACAGTCTCAATCTGAGCTTTCGTCTATATATATATATATATATATATATATATATATATATATATATATATTGCATATACCCATACGTGAGACCCACTAGACCACAAGTTGTCAAATGTTAAGATCATGCCATGTGGCAAGGTCTGAGCCGTCCACATGAGCCCTAACATTCTCCCTTTGATTTTCAGTGACTTTCTCACAATTTCGGAGCTTTACACCCATAGTGTTGTCGCCCCTTTAGCTCACCACCAGTGAGTCTTCGGTTCACCGCCAGCCACCAGACTGGCACCCACATGATTGCCTCGCGGCTGGCTTCTATCCATGCCTCTCTCGACCATCGGCACACCCGTAGTCGTCCTTGGCGAGAGCATTTTAGCACCAGTTTCCACCGCCATCGCTGCTGTTGAAGCCATTTTTTCGGCATTGGCAAGCCACCTCCGGCCAATCCAACTGCCTAGATAGGTTCATCTCATCAAGGCCGACATTTTGAGACCACCCACGAGCACCGCCATGGTCGCAATCATCACCGGCGAAGCCAGACTCCATCGATCACCACCACCACCGTGATCCTTGTTGCCATGGCTGTTGATCATGACTGGAGACGACCACAACGAAGCTGCCGTCGGCATTTTTTGGGAACGGGCACCACCTACCCATCATACATATTACCTATGTTTGCGTCCGCATGCCGTATTTGCATCCGCTTGTCCGAGTTTTGTTCACCTGTTTGTGCCCATGGTCAAGCCTGAGCCCATGCCTGCATCTAGCTACCCGGCCCAACACTGTTGTTTGACTTGGCTGAGTCAACTTGGCTTGACTCAGTTGATTCGTTAGGGTTAACTTGGTTTGGTTTGGTTCAATTTAGCTCATTTTTAGCCATTTTCAGCCGTTTTTCGTAATTTGAGAACTATTACATTATCTTATATGCATATTCACAATATGTAGGATATTTTGATGTAACTAGTGTTTTATTTATTTATTTATTTATGCATTATTGTATATTTAATTTTATTTATATGTTTATTGTATATGATGAATGTTTACATGATTATTTGTTATTATTAATGTTATATTTACTTATTAATATTAGTTTTATTTATGTTTGCTAAATTGTATATATTTAGTTATTTATTTATTTATTCATTGCATGTATGTTATTATTTATTTATATTTAACTATGTATTCCGTATTTGATAACTATGATATTATTATTAGTAATGATTAATTAATTTTAAATAATTATTTATTTAATTATTTATATATATTTTAATAAGAGTATATGAGATGTTTACTCGTGTTTAGAAATGTATTTATATTGTATAATGATATTATTATATTATGATTAGAGTATTATTATTTTCATGTATTTATTATTTATCTATTTATTCATGAGTGTATTTATTTCTTATTTGTTTATTAGTTATTTCTTTTATTATGTTTCGATTTGTGTGCTTGATGTTTAGTTGTAAGTTTATTTAACATTGTCATATTTATTAGGATGTATTGATGATGTGAGCACACACACCATGAACATGCATCATATAGAGATATTAGTATTTTATTTAGTAGTGGGTTTTGATGTAGGTTACAGAGTTTGAGCTCGCCATAGATGTGTCGATGTGCTTAGAGGTTAGACTATAGGTCTGTAGGACTCTCCCTTTGCTTGATCTCTACTTGACACCATGCGTGTCAAGTTTAACCGTATTTTAGACAGAGGACAACATCGACAACATTTTATCAAATCCCACCTATGACCATCATTTAGCCTTGTTTTCTATACATGTTTAATAAAACTTTAATTTTGAGACCCCTTGATGGGTTTTGAAAGAAAATATAACGCCCCAAATTGGCCCGAAGGAACGAACAGAATCATGATGTATAATTTGGAAGTTGCACATTGGGCTGTCACGTACAGACTTTACAGAAGCATATCTCAATTGTTTGTGGAGGCTTAAGATGGATGACAGGCTTAGTTTTCATAGAATGCGTGCAAAGTTCATACTACAAAGGCAGATTTTAGACTTAAAGAATTCCTATATGAACACCCCTAGTCGTAAAGAGGTATAACCACTCCTACGACTTGGAGCGGTGACTTTAAAAATGTAATGATCACTCTCAATTGTAGAAGAAGCACACCCCTGCTACAATTTTGAGGTTGCATGTTATTGCGTATTTTATATTCTTACTACTTAGTTTGAGTGATTCGCTTAGGTCTTCTTATTAGTTACATGAAGATGATGCGAGTATTTAAACAAGGGCCATAGTTACTTGTTCCATATACCCTATGTGAGTAATAATTAAAGCGTCAGGGAATTACATAGCATCATCGAGTATCAGGGCATCAAACCCTAATACCCAAACTTCACGTGGGTCTTCAAGTGGTGTAAACCGTATGCTCCTCCACCCACATTAATCTAACACACAAACAACTACAACCAAATATGTTTCGTGTATCTGACTTAGCTCCTCGTCATGTTCCAGGACTCTGGGGCTTATATACCTTGTAAACAATGGTTAACCTTTCCCCAAAGTATTATAACTCCATAGTAAAGTATAATAATATAAAGATAAAACATGCTAGCACAATCATCATAGCATACATCCGAATCGTACAAGGTTCACATAGTTAGGGCATATGCCCATCATATAGTCATCCACAAAATACATAGTCTAAAGCAAACAACATAACATAGGGTCCCTGCCACCACTGCCACTGTGCCATTTGATCCATGCACCTAGGCCGACCAATGCTAGGGAACCTCACCTACATATAATAGAAAAGCACGTTAGTAATCAAATAAATTTGATTACCGGTCTAAATAACTACCTATAAAATAACAAGCTAGAAAATGGGTATTCCATTGCCCACGGAACTTAGAAAACTTCAGAATTACCTCACACTAGGCGGTAAGTAAACATAATTAAACAAGTGCCAGGTCGCATGCATGATTAATATTCATATTTATACATACAACGTCTACGCCCTCACATCCTTCATATTACACTAGCCACGGTACTCAAGTGGCAAAAAAACAGTTAAATTAGTGCCACAAATTCAGAAAATGTACTGCGTTACGCAATACCCTCATACACCGCAATACCATAGGGTTTGAAGGAGTACTAGTGTGGCCCATACATATCTCCATACTGCTCACTCTCTTATTCATGAAATCCATAAAATTTTGCGTACTTATATAATAGGTTTCGGGAAGAGGCTTATATCATATATTTCTAGAGCTTCAATTCGAAAACCACCAAGGGGTCTCATCCTTGTAGTTTTATTAAACATGTGTAGAAAACACGGCTAAATGGTCTGACATCGGAGGGATCCGATAAAACACCACCGATGTCGTCCGAAGTCTAAAATACGGTTAAACTCAACACGCATGGAGTCAACCAGAGATCAAGAAAAGGAGAGTTATAAGGACCTAGATGAGTAGAGCTCTGTATTCTAGTCGGTGAGCTCACCCGCGATCATAGCATGGAGATGGAACCGAATAAGAATTGGGTCACATTCGCACGCAAAACAAGGCAATGCCTCCACACAAGCTCAACACTTAAAATCACTTATTTTTCTTAATTTGGTCCTAAGTGAAGTGTTAAACCTTATAAGGTAACTAAATTAGGTTTTGGTTCTAAGTTCAGTTAGTGGGATTTAATCAATTCTAGGGTTTTTAATCAAATGGGCTTACAATACAATTTTTTGGGCAGGACCAAAAATATCCAAATGGGCTGAAATTTGGATGGGTTGTCCCTTACACTATAATGTTCATAGATAAATTCCACCATGGCTGGCCCATGGGCCATTCAAGGGGACCAAGGCCCATTAAGCTCAGCCCGAAGGTACTAGAATAGTGTTACTGGGTTGCGTACCAATTTTGTAACTATTGGTTCGTGGGCTAGAGGACTCCAAATGAGCTTGGGTTAGTGCACCCAGTTGTCTAACATATGGAGCATAATGTCAATAAGAGTTAGGACAAATTTACTTTGTAAATGGGCCTAAGTGGATTTTACAAGTTGGTTCACTGGATTGGCTGTTTTTGGCGCTATCTGGACCCTAACAATTTGAAATTTACAATAAAATTGGGAACCTTCCCAAATGACCCCAAAATTGGCCACGGTGCTATTGAGACATAGGGTAAGGTGTGGACCAAGGTTTACTGAAATCCAACACTGTTAACCTATTTTAAGGTAATTTACAACTTGAGTAAAAAATTAGGGTTTTCATCTAGCATCTTTACACTATTGTAATAAACACCTCTTAAACATACATAAATGATTTTTAACCATTCCAAAAATTTATATCATTTAATTAGACAATTATTACAGTATCATATAATTTTATAAGATTTTATTACTTGAAAAATTAAGGCTTAAAATATCACACAATCACAGATCATGCTCATAGTCATAAACACACAGGAAATACAAGGCATACTTATGGGTAATGTTCGTAATTATTTAATGGTTATATTAGGATTAAAATTTTACCAATAACTCATAAAGTTACCGCAAAAATATGGCATGCTGAGCATCAATAGATCCTAGAAGGTCAGAGAGTAAAAATTGGAGAAAGGAGCACTTATATCACTATAACAGTCCAAGTATCCTCACTTTTACCCTCATACATGTAAATTCTATTGCATGAAAAGTAAAACAACCAACAAAAAAGTTGTAGATCTACATGTTGTGAGCGCAACAAAATAAGAACGTGCAAACGGAGCATATCATTGACCTATATGTATTAGAAAAATTATATCTATTTATTTACTAGGCTAAATACAATAAATGGATACTCAAAGTTCTTCTAACATTCATATATACATGATATAAATGTTGTAAAAATAATTTCATGCACTCATAAAAGCAATACACATCAAACAATGAGCAATAGAGGTAGCCCAAACCTGATGCTAACGAGCAAAGACCAAGGAGAGGTCTTTTGAGGCATCTAACCCCAAAGCCTACCACCCAAAAATGCTAGGAACGTGGAGGGAGTTGATTAGAGCTCCAGGGAGGACGAAGAAGGCCAAGGAGAGTAAAAGAAAGTGGTTGTAGGTGACGAGGGAAGGAGAAAAGGTGAAAAGATGAGGGAAGTGGTGTATTTTATAGAAAAAGGGTAGGGAGGACGAAGAAGGCCAAGGAGAGTAAAAGAAAGTGGTTGTAGGTGAGGAGGGAAGGAGAAAAAGTGAAAATATGAGGGAAGTGGTGGATTTTATAGAAAAAGGGTGGTTGGTTTGGTGATGTCATAGGTATGGGTACCATACCTAAAGAGGTATGGGTTGCATAATGAGGTATGGGTTAGCTTGATAATGTCATAGAGGTATGGGTGCCATACCTATAGAGGTGTGGGTGTCATTTCTACAGAGGTATGGGGTCATACTTATAGCGGTATGCTTATAGATATATATGGGTGCCATACTTATAGATGTATGGGTTGGTTTAGCTAGATAAGTATGAGTTGGGTTAGCTAAAAGAGGTATGGATTTGATTATCTCAAAACTCCAAAACTTAAGGTTTTTACCTTGAAGTGATTGGGCCGACCTCAGGAATTGTACTGTAGGTCCCAAAAGGGGTTAGGATGGTTTGAAAGGTAATCAAACACACGACAAGCACACAAAAGACACACGAGGAATACGGTCCTAACATCTAACTATGTACAATTAGATTGGACTAAACATGAAAAAGATGGGTGTGCCACATCCAAACAGGTATACCGAGTGTCGAAGAAGGCTAAGGCTGGGCAACTTATACCATACCATATACAAACCACGACAAGAAGGGTCGGACCCTACGAACCTGATTCAGGTAACAACTAAACCGACATTAAAACCCTTGAGTAGATAGTTAGATAAGATCTAGAAACTAAGTATTTACTCATTTTCCAAGCCTATATGTATAAATGTGAGGGTTTATGACTTTTACAACTAAGAGTGTATGCGGGGGATCTATGGACAACACTAGTATTCCTTCAAACCCACAGGTAGTGAAGAGCATGAGGGTACTACTTAACACAAAACATTTCCAGAATTTGTGGAATTAACTTAACTATTCGTTTTGCCAATTGAGTACTATGGCAGGTGTAATGTGGAGGATGTGAGGGTGTAAGTGTTGTATGTATGAATATAAATATTAGTTGTGCTTGTGCGTCGACACTTGTTTAAGTCTGTTTGATTACCGCCCAGTGTGAGGTAATTCTGAAGTTTCCTAAGTTTTCGTGGGTAATAGAATACCTATTTGCCAGTTTGCACTTGTTATTTTTCGGACCTATAACATTCATTACTGACATTTTTTATATAATATATGTAGATATTACAATCTAGAGTTGACTTTGGTGGGAGTACAGATAAATGCTATACACACTTGAGCTTAGCGCATTTATTTTCTTCTATATTTTTATTTATATTTGATGTGTTTTGACACATGTTTAACATTGTCTTCCATTCTCAAAACTCAAACCGGGTTGTTTTGATTTATTTTATCGATCGAGTCTTTCTGACCAACAACTTTAAACATGACTTGACTCAATCGTATAATTTTTGATTCGGTTCTTAGGTGACCGAAATCGGGGTGTTACAAAATGCATGACTAAAACACCTCCTACCAAAATCTAACGTGTAAACGACCTTATTAACTACTCCCAAAACTCAACGCATGCCAAACAAAAGCAGACCAACATGCACTCACATGAGCCAAAGCCTTCTAATCCAAGGCACAAGCAACACCAACTCTCCATAGAACCAGAAACCAAAAGCTAGGTCAAACCAAATCAAACCAAAAGGCAAATTGAATAAAACCAAACGCCAAACCAAACTGAATGAGAAATAAAATCCTAAGTCAAATGGCATAGATTTTACAAAGAGGACCATATCAAAGCAAACAAATTGATTAGTTTTGAAATGTATTGCGTCTCATTGTCTAAAAACTCAAACTTTCATATCATAAACTCCACCATCCACACAAAATTCATTAATTATTTTGAATGCAATTGCTGAATATTAAATAAAGCATAAATAATAAAAATTGAAAGACTACTTATCATCTAAAAAATATTAAAAATGTCAAAATAATAAAACATAAATTAAAATTTGTATTTACTGTGATGAAAACTTGTAAAAAATTGTATGTTAAATTTGAATAAAAATAGACCCAATTAAGGTAGACATTATGGCAAGCGCAAACATTTAAAATGAAATATTGTTTGTTTTATAAAATCAACATATAGGGATTTAGATCTCGAGAATAAGGCATATAATTGAAGGACTACTTACAATCTTAAAAATATTCAAAAAATTAAAATAATAATACTGAAATTAAAAATTTTATTTAATATGATGAAAACTTGTGCAAAATTTTGTATAAAAAAATAGACCCAACTAAGGTAGATAATATGGTAAGAGCAAACATTTAAAATGAAAAAAATTCATTGTTTTAGAAAGTCAACATATGGGGATTTGGGGCTCGAGAACAAGGCAAATAATTTGTTTATTATCATCCCCCATAGTATTGCTAACTTCATACAGGTTTCATAGCATAATCTTTTTAATGTAAACCTGGCCACCATTTAAGTTAAATTTTCATTGGTCTGATTATGAGAGAAACATCTACATTGGGCTAATTAAAAATTGTTACTTAATATTACATACGTAATTTTAGAATGTTCTTTAAAGTATTAATAAAAAATTGTGTTCTTCTCATCCAAAAAGATAATAAACAAATTTTATTTTCAGGTTATAGTCTTAATTTAAATGAATAGTGACGTTAGAATCTTGAAGATACTAGTTGGGATGTCGCGTACAAATATTATGGAAGGGATCTAAACCCTCCATAGTGGTTCCAGATGGACACTTTACAAGGATTTCATAAAATGAGTGCAAATTTATACTACATAGAACAGATCCTACACTTAAAATTCTTAAATGTACACCACCAACCACAATAGAGGCAACACCTCCTTTGCGACTATAAGCAGTGACTTTAAGAATGATACGATTACTCCGAATTAGAGAAGAGGTGCATTTCCATTGCAATTAAGAGGTTGAACTTAAAAGATGTAGATACATGATTCAGTTCTTATACTTAGTTACAACCACGAAGTTAGGTAAAAGTTAGGTAAACTTATTCTTATGATGATCCTAAACTTAACTCATGTAACATAGGAGTCATGGTTACCTTTTCCCCATACCGGCGTTATGCAAGTAAATAAACCCAAGCCATCATCGAATGCTAAGGCATCAAACCTTAACATCCGTACTTCAAATGGGATCTTCGCATGGTATGAACCATAAGCTTCTCCTACCCATGTTTCTCTGCATTCACACTTAGCTGTGTCAAATACATTTTGTATACCTGGAACAACTCCTCGTCATGTTCCAGACTTTGAGGCTTATATGCCCTGCAGGCAACGGTTAGCCTTTACCCCAAACTTTAACTTCTCCTCAATAAAGTAATATTATAAATAATAACTAAACACATATGCAAAAAACATCTCATAACCCAATCCAAAATACATTCATAAGTAATAATGGAGTTAAGGGCTCATGCCCACAAATATAGTGAGCCCATTAAAAGTTCATTACATAAAAAAGCAACAAAAGGGTTCCCCGCCACCACCATTGAATGCCGGTCAATGCCATGGGTCTTCACCTACATACATATTGGGAGCAACGTCAGTAATGAAACAAATTTGATTATTGGTTTGACATAACTACCGGTAAAAGCTTTAAAAAGTAAACAAATTTGTTTATTTCATTACCCACAAAAACTTAAAAACTTAAAAAAGTGTCTCACTGGGTGGTAAATAACATAAACATAATTTGTATAGGTTGGAACAAATGTATGACAATTTCATAAACATAGTTACATAAAAGCTTACACCCTCACAACCTCCATATCGCATCTGCCATCATACTCAGATGGAAAATGGACTATTAGGTTAGTGCCACCAATGCCGAAAATGTGTTGCATTACGTAGTACCCTTTACATTGCACTACTTCAGAGGTTTGAAGGGGTATTAGTATAATCCATACTACCCATATAGTTCTCTCAAATTCGTAAAACTGTAAACCCTTACATACTTATATAGTAGGCTTGGGTAGGGACATTAAATATTTTCTTGAGCTAATCTTTTATAACCATAAAGGGATCTCAGCCTCAAAGTTTTATTATACTTGCGGAAAACTTGGCTTCATAGCCTGACATCTGATGAATCCGATAAAATGTTGCCAACTCTGTCATACATTTAAAATGAGATTAAACTCGACACTCAAGAAGCCATGCAAAACGAAAATAAAGGAGAATCTTATGGACCTAAATGAGTGAAGCTTTGTGTCCTAGACCAATGAGCTCACCCCCACTTATCCTAGCACAAAGATGGTACTCAAATTAGATTCAGATCACATCAATACGCAATTGAAGCAAATCCTCAACACATGCACAACACGTAAGACACATACATAACTTAATTACTACCTTAATGAAGTGTTAAACCTCATTTGGAAACTTGCTTAGGGTTTAGGGTTTAATGTACACTTAGTTTAAAAAGTACAAACTTATGGTTATAACCGAATAGACTTAATTGGATGACTTTTTAGACGGTTCAAACGATGTCTAAATGAGCTGAAATTTGGACCAGTAGGCCCTGATACTCTCTGGCTTAAGTGAAATTTTACCAAGGGCTGGCCCATGGGCCAGTCATGGTGAACAAGACCTACTAAGGTTTGCTTGTGGTGTTGGGAACTGCATTCCTTGGCCACACACCGATTTTGCTATGGTTCGTTCCTGGTAATGGAGACTCCAAGGGCTTGGGTCAGTGGAAGTAGTTATCCAACACCATGGGCTTAAGTGTAAAGAAATTTTAGGTCTAAAACCCAAATTTGAATATGTTGTTACTGGGACATACCCTAAGGAGTGGTGGGTATTTTTGACAATTCCAAAACCATTTGATTAGGATCTCAAATTTTATATCGAGAGCTACTGAACTAGGGTTCCACCATGCATTCCTGTGCACTCTGGGATACAGGTTAATCTAACCACCTAAATTACTTTTAATATATCCCAAAACATACAAATTTTTAGTAGACAACTAGTAAGTACAATGATAATTTTTATGGATTTTATTCACAACTTTTAGTTAGCTCATTAGGCAAGCAACATAGCAAGAACATCAAACACTTAGTGGTTTTGTCCAAACCTTTTAAGTGGTTATTTTTGGGAGAACATTTTACTAGAGAAAGCTAACCCATAGGCATACAAGCATGCAAAAGCTTGAAGGAAAACAAATTCTACATGAGGGTGTAAAAAATTGGGGAAAGGGGTGGCTAGGTCATAGTGACCATGAAAGTTGCCATGTTTGGTACCCAATCATGTACATGCAAGCCATGACAAACGAAGTCATCAACATGAAAGTTATACATCTATCTTTTGTGAAAATAGTAAGAATAAGTTCATGCAAAATGGCATAATACAACAAAAGATATGATTTTAAACTAAGACAGTGCATGCATGCAACTATAGAACTTGGAAAAAGTCATAACTATTTTTATGCACATGCTAATGACATGATTCCAAAGCCTACAGACTCCTAACAAGCAAGGATATATGAAAACCAGGAAAATCCAAAACAAATATAAACATAGTCAAACAGCACCAAACAAACGGCGGCTAGGATGTAAAGAGAGCAGATTTACCTCAAAGGGAACCAAGGGGAGGTGTCTTGTGGCTACCTACCCCAAGACCTAGGAGCAAAGTGAGGCTTCAAGGAGGCTTGGAAGAGGGTAGAAACTGCTGGAAATAAAATGGGGAGGTCAAGGAAGCGAGTGGGTGCTGGAGTGGAAGAGAAGAGAAGGATTGAAATGGTGGAGAATGAGGGGTAGAAAGGGACACAGGCTCAAAATTGGGCACAAGGGTGTTGGCGCAACGCCTTTGCGCCAGGTTAAAGGAGGAAAAAGTTTCAAATTTTGGCACAAGGGCAATGTGCCAAAATTCCACTTCCACTTTGGCACTGGTAATGGCCGCAACAATCCACCTGGCCGCTCGTGCTCAATCTTGATTTGCTGAGAGACAAAACATCGCCAACATAGTGTCGAAGATGTCCTTCTTCAGCCCTGGCCACCAATATGATTGGCACAAGTCATGATACATCTTCATCTAGGATGCACCGTAAACCTCAAGCAAAGGGGCACGCAAAGAATGTCTTCACGCAATCCTAAATGTGCTACTATATTTGGAACTTACATCCGTCATGTGATTCTGGTACAACCCATTAGCATCTCTGAGAAAATTGAAATAAGTCCTCGGTAAGAGCAACTGTGAGGTAGCAAATCATCTACTTGAGCCTACCTGATATGATCGGCCATGAATGGACTAATTGCCAGCCTCACCAACATGGCCACAAGGTGTCAGTCGGCTATGTCCTCCCTCTGATTAATATATACTCATGGCTGCCAATCTAGCACCACATGCAACTAGTCTCCTACTCAGAGCATTTGCGATGACATTTGCCTTTTTTGGATGGTAGGCATTGTCAATATATTAATTCGCCATGAACTTTAACCATCTGCATTATCTACTATTCAAGTCTTTCTATGTGAAGATGTACTTCAAGCTCTTATGGTTGGTGAAGAGCTTGAAGGGCACCCCATATAAATGATATCTCCATATGCGTAATGCAAACAAAACTACTGCAAGCTTTATGTCGTACATCAAATAGTTTTGCTCATGAACTTTCAACTGTCAAGGCACATATGCAATCATTCTACCCCTTTGCATCAAAATACAACCAAGTCTGATACCTGATGCATCACGGTATACTATTAAGTCATAATTGCCATCTGGTAAGCTCTACATTGGCACCATCGTGAGTTGCTCCTTCGGAGTTCAAAAACACTACTAGTTGGTTGCATATGAATGCTTTACTATTATTATTATTGTAAAGACCATAGGAAAAAAATTTAAAAAAAATTTAATATATTTGACTCGCGCATGGAAGGATTGAACGTTAGAGAATTAATATTAATTATATTATATTCTCTACTTGGTTAAGACTACCTAGACTAGAAGTGTGATCAGATTTAGAGGAAGGGCAAAGTGGACAAAAGTCAGCAGCTAACTAGACTTTGGGCCATGTTAGCAAAAGTGGTAGCTATCAACCCGGTGGAGCAACTAACATGCTTACTGGCAAATTCGGTTGTTTCCAATGATTTAGTTGTTCGTGCTAAGCTAGCACAAATGGGTGATGAGGAGTTGAATAAAATGTTGGAAAAGATTCTTGACATTTTTGCTGATTCAAATAGTGTGATCAGATTTAGAGGAAGGTTGTGTGTACCCAAAGATAATGCACTGAGGCAGAATATCTTAGAGAAGGTTCATTGCTCAAAGTTCTCGATACACCCTGGAGTTACTAAAATGTATCAGGATTTAAGGCAAACCTATTGGTGGATTGGGATGAAGAGGGATGTTGTGGATTTTGTCTCTAAGTGTCCGACTTGCCAACATATCAAAGCCTAGCATCAACTACCTGGAGGACTATTGCAACCTTTATAAATACCAACATGGAGATGGGAGTGTGTCACATTCAATTTTATTTCAAAGCTCCCAAGAACTCAAAAGAAGCATGACTCCATATGGGTAGTTGCGGACTGACTAACTAAGGTAGGCCAGTTCATACCAAGCAGTCGACAAGAACCCCATGCGTAAGATGTTAGGGATCTAGCAACTTAGCAGGGCGTCCCCAACAAACCTTGCATGCAAGAATCCTAATGGAAACAAATAAGATGAGGGAAGAAATACTCACGCAGAAATGGGGAGATCGCCTGGGACGGAGAGGAGGCAAGAAGAATTTGACGGCAAGGAAAAAGTTTTTTTTTCCCCTCAATGATTCCCTCCTCTTGCATATATATACACTTCAACCATTCCCTATATTAAATACTCATACCCCATCATCCATAGGTATTTCCTTGGTTCAACGAACCTCTTCATTAAATTCTCACACCCCATCATCCATTCATGAATAGGTATTTTCTAGGTGACCTTAAGTCAAACCATGACTGGTCGACTTGATAACCAACCAAATTGGTTCATCGATATTTATTTTATAATATTTAGGTTCGAGTCATGTAATAATAATCATGGTTTTTACAATCTCCCCAACTTAGTGATATTTCATCCCCGAAATATTATAACAACAAGATGATAAGCATGATAAATTATATCCTCGGGATCTAGATAATTAATTGAAAGTAGGATTTAAATGATTATATCACATGAATAATTTAATATTTAATATTGTTGAAATTTAATAGTGATATATATATATATATTAGTCATTTAGTTGCATGCATTTCCAATCGAATAAAATTATACTTATGTATAATTTTATGTCCTCGTTCAAATTAGGATCATTGGTCATAGTTGCGAGTTCGAAATATCCAGGTCAGTATAATCATTTGAAATGTTGTACTTTCCCTTGTTGCCAACCCTGGTTGGCCTGAACCAAGATTTGACCACCATGCGCTGGAACGCAATCGGGGTCAAGGAATTGACTAAGTTCAACACGGGGCCGCAACTTTAAAATTACTATTTGTGTCCATATAGTTATTTAAAATGTTGCATTGTCTGTATAATTATTTAAAATATTGTATTTTCCCTTGTGGACAACCTGGTCAGCCTGAGCCCAGATTCAACCACCATGCACCGAGTGCATCTGGGGTCAAGGAATTGACTTAGTCCGACACAGGCTACGCCCTTCATAATCCAATAATGTTTATGTCAGAAAGGACCTGACAGCCCGTGATACAATAAATTGGACATGGTGGATTGGAATCGCCAGCCAATTACGGACATGGTGGATTGGACTCACCAGCCGATAACGGACATGGCATATTGGACTCACCAGCCGGTAATGGACATGATGGACTGACCCATCAGCCAATTACGAACATGGTGGATTGGACTCACTAGTCGATAATGAACATGGCGGATTAGATTCCCCAGCCGATAATGGACATGATGGACTGACCCATCAGTCAATTACGGACATGGTGGATTGGACTCAACAACCGATAACAGACATGGCGGATTGGACCAGCCAGCCAGTAATGGACATGATGGACTGACCCATCAGCCAATAAATTGGACATGGCAGATTGGACTCACTAGCCAATTATGGACATGGTGGAGTGGACTCACCAGTCGATAACGGACATGGCAGATTGGACTCGCCAGCCGGTAATGGACATGATGGACTGACCCATCAGCCAATTATAGACATGGTGGATTGGACTCACTAGCTGATAACAGACATGGCGGATTGGACTCGCTAGCCGATGATAGACATGATTGACTAACCCATCAGCCAATAGATGGACATGGTGGACTGACATATCAGCCAACTAATGAACATGGTGGACTGAACCATCAGCTAATAAGTGGACATGTTGGAATGGTCACAACATCCAATATTATAGATAATGATAGAGAGTTTATGGACTTGTTTTATTTAATTATACGGCACAGTGTTTAATCACTAACGCGGAATTGCCTCCACAGGTTAGCAGTTGGAACTAAAGACTAAGAGACGACAGGGTGGTTCTTCTACCAACTCAGGTGGTGAACAGATAATAAGCAGACTTCTCTTTTTACTTTTCTTGTGTTATAAATGTGGCTATGGGAAACGGTCCAAGACTATGGGATAATTATTTCATACATTGTCATTTGAAACATAAGTTCTGTTGAGTTAGAAATGCTAGACTTATTTGCTTTCATATTATTCATGTAACCTTCGTCGTTACAGGGTTGGTTTTGTTAAATTTTGAGTAACACCTTGCCAGCAAGGCCCACAATATCGTGAAACATGGCAGGTCATTACAATTATTATTATTATTATTATTATTATTATAACTACTGTGCAAGGTATTTAACTTTTGGGGCAAAGGCTAACAATCATCTACAAAGTGTGTAAGCCTCAAAGTGTCGGAACATGACAAGAAGTGTTTAAAGTACACAATGTATTTGGTTACAGCTATGTGTGCGTGTTAGAGGAAAAAGCGCTCAAGGAGCATACGGTTCATACCGTGTGAAGAGTCCATGTGAAGATCAAGTGTTCAGGTATGATGTCCCAGCACACGATGACACCGTTGTGTTTTTAATTTATATAGTGGGGTATCTAGAACAGGTAACCCCGATCGAATGTTTACTTTAGTGTACCTAGCCCAATCATTAAAGTACGTATAAGAATTGGATCATCCATCTGCATCTTTCAAGAACTCAACCTCTTAGTTCCAGAGAGAGGAATTGCCTTTATGTAGCTTGGAGCAATTATTTCATTTTAAAGTTACCCTATTAGTTGTAGGGGAGGCGCTACTTCTTCTATGGTTCAGAGTGTTCATTCAGTAGCCTTAAGTTTTCGATCCTTCTATGTAGTATGATTAGTAGGATGCATTGTATGAAATCTCGTAAATTGTCCATCTCAAGCTTCTTTGAGGGTTGAGATTAACTTCTATAAAGTGTTTTATGCAATAGTCCAATGAACCACTTTTTGAATTATAACATCAATATTCAGTCCGCTCGTCATGCGGAATTGGGGTGTTACAAATTCCTCACACAATGATATCTCCTTGGATACACCATCAAAGCCTTTAAATACAAGCTAATAGATAAAGCCTCTTCTAACACAAGCTTGAAATTTCCAAATTAATTCAAGAGAGTTTAGGGATTCAACACAACCTATGTGTCAAAATACTCCCCCAAGGCCATATTTACTGGTTTCAAACTCTTCTTCTAAAATAGTCATAGTTGGGGTCCAAATCTCCTCCCATTTGCTTTTTCCAACGGCTAATTTTGACAATTTTTCTATAACAATCCAACTCACCAAACAATCTACTTAAGGCCCACCGATCCATTCAATTAAAACTAGTTGTGTCAACATCGACTGCTGAACTAGCAACCGATACTTAGCCAAAGTTTCCTCAATTTCAACTTTTCATTCTCCACGTTAACCCTAGGGTTTCCAAACTCTTTCACCATGTCAACCCTAAGGTTCTCGAACCCACGACTAAACATTAGCCAAACAATCTTCTTCATGCTTCATTGAACTCTTGTGATCTACCAAAGTCATGTTCGGTTGTCAATGTTTCCACATGTTTTGATCTCACTCTACCACACCAGCCCTAGTAATATTGACACTGTAAAACCAGACCATTTGCCTATGGGTTTTACTGTCGATTTAGTTATTACTTGAATCAGGTTAGTAGGGTCCAACCCTTCTTGTCGTAGTTCATGTATGATATGGTCTATGTTTGCCCGGCCTTAGCCTCCTTCTACTCTCGGTATGCTTATTTGGATGCTACATGCCCGGCTTTTTCATGATTGGTTTAGTCGAGTCGTATATAGTTAAATGCTAGGACCGTGTCCTTCGCGTGTCTTTTGTGTGTTTGCTTATATTTGATAACCCTTTTATATAGTCCTAACCTTTCTTAACCATACCTTTTATGGTATGGCACCCATGTCTATGACATCACCAAGCCAACCCATACTCCCATACTTGTGACATCACCAAGCCAAACTACCCTATTTCTATAAAGCTTATCGCTTCCCTTGCCTTTTCACCATTTCTCCTTCCCTCCTCAACTCCAACAACCTTCTCCTCTACATGGCCTTCTTCTTCCTCCTTGGAGCCAATCACCTCCTTGACGTTTTGAGCCTCCTAGGGTGGTAGGCTTTTAGGTTGGATGCAACAAATGACCACACCTTGTGTAACGACCCGGCCCAAAGCGCAATGTAATGGGCCTAAGTCATTTCTTTAAAATGGTTAACCCAAGTTAAAAATCTATAGTCCATTCCCACTTATAAACAAGATCTTCTCCCAGTAGGTATTAGATGTGGGACTAAGTTGAGGGATCTCACAATCCACCAACCTTAGGAAATTTTGTCCCTGAAATTCCTACACTTGGCCCATTGCTAGCCCCATCCCACGACCTTATTTTGGCCCATTACTGGTAACCTAGTGAACGTCCTTAGTCCAACCCACCATCTAACACGTAACCAGGTGGCTCTTGTACCATTTGTAACGACCCAGCCCAAGGTGCAACATAATAGGCCTAAGTCATTTCTTTAAAATGGTTAACCCAAGTTAAAGATCTATAGTTCATTTTCACTTATAAATAGGATCTTCTCCCAATAGGTATTAGATGTGAGACTAAGTTAAGGGATCTCACACCTTGGTCTTCTCTCGTTAGTTTCAGGTTTGTGCTGCCTAAATTGCTCATTACTTGATGTTGATAAGTTGCACATTTGTATGTTTTTAATGTTAGAACATTTTTATCACGTATATCTTCATGTTAGGAGAATTGTGACTACTTATGTATCTTATTTGTCCATGTAAATAAATAGATATGCTTTTTATAATGCACGTAGTTTACTAATATGCACTAATTTGGTATAAAAATCATATCTTCCCAACAACATGCCAGTTTGTTCATGGTGATTTTAGGATTTCGTAGTTAATTTTTAAGCCTAATATAACCACTAAAATATCATAAACATTGCCCCTAAGTATGCCTTATGTTTCTTATGCTATTTGTGGTTGTGAACATGATTTGTGATTGTCTTCTATGTTAAGCAACCAATTTTAAGCCAATAGAATATCATAAAAATATATGATGCTCCAATAAGTGACTAATTGAAATATATAGATTTTTTAAATGTGTAAAAGTCATCTAAGTATGTGTTGGAGATATTTACTCGAAGAGTGTAAATATGTAGGGTGAAAACCCTAGATTTTTTCTCTTCGATTGTAAATAACCTTAAAATAGGTTAATAGCATTGGATTTGAGTAAAACTTGGTCGACACCTTCA
Organism: Piper betle; assembly: GCA_033002965.1. Taxonomy (NCBI): domain Eukaryota; kingdom Viridiplantae; phylum Streptophyta; class Magnoliopsida; order Piperales; family Piperaceae; genus Piper; species Piper betle. The sequence continues at coordinate 1,676 of JAURVB010010168.1, read as the reverse complement.
CTATGACAAGTTTTGGGGTTATTTTGGTAGGTTCCTAATTTTATTTGTGAAGTTCCAAATTGTTAGGGTCTAGATAGCTTCAGAAACAACCCATCCAATGACCCAACTTGTAAAACTCAAGACTCGGGTCAGGGTTTTATACTTGCAAATTGATCGGCTCAGCTGTCGGTCCGAGTTGAATTAGTTTTAGAACATGTGCACCAAGCTAAGGCTGGCAGTGTGTTATGAGTAATAAGGGTCAAGTATACCCGAGTGTATGATAATAATGTCAGTAACACAATAGGAAAATGAGTAATTAGAATATATGATAGTAAGCCATACTTTTTTTATTTCATGCATTAGACGATAGAAATTAGAATTAGTCCATTTATCGTGTCAGGATGTGTTAGATAGGATTTTGGGTGGGTTGGTTGGTTTATAACATGTTATTTTATTTATTTGGGCATATTTTGTTTCATAGAATTTTAGCATATTTATTTTATGATTATTTTTTAATTTAAGTATTATCATTAACTCAAGTGGGCTACGAGTCAAGTTTTATTTACAAGATTGCCCTTGTAAAACCCTATTTTTTGAGTAAGGGTTTTACCCGATTTTTGTTTTGTCCAGTTCCGAATCGATTCGAGCGAGCTCAAGCCAAAACAATTTGATGAACATGAGTATGAGGCCCAGATGGCCATATGAGCATGTTGTTGAGGTTGAGTATACTCGACATACATATGATAGTTTCAGTTATAATACAGTAAAGCATGAGTTATCAGTGTATATGCTGACGTATACAAATGATTTTTTATAAGTTAGTCACAATTTTTGGCCTAGATCTATTCCGATATACGTTTAGTATCCGTTTGGGATTTTCTAGGTATTTCATTAGCATGCAACATAGGAATTTCAAATCACTAAATTGTGCCCAGTGGGCCCAACTTGATTTAGTTTAGGGTTAGAGGCTCATTTACCATTCTTGCCTCGATTCCCGTATATAGAGTCAATTTCAGGACTCAAGTCAGCTTTGAGTTCAGACGGTCTCAATCAGAGCTTTCCGCTATGTGTATATTGCATATACCCATAGGAGGATCCCACTAGGCCACTGAGATGTCGGGCACTCAGATCGTGCCACGTGGCAAAAATCTGAGCCGTCTACTCAAGCTTGGCATTCTCTATTTGAACTCAATTGATTTCCCACATTGTAGAGCTTCACACCCTTTAGCGCTGCCACCACTTCGGCTCACCATCGGCAACATACCGGCCTCCTCCGGCCACACCATTGGTATGGCTGTGACCATCTCGCGGCCGGCTACTACTCTGTACTGACCATCACCATTGGAGTCACTGCAGTTGCTGCCAACGACGTTGTTTTTAGTGTAATGTTTTGCTAACGCCACCACCCTTTCGAGCTATTTTCCAGTGCCGGCAAGCTAACACTAGCCAGTCCGACCACCCCCACAACTTCATCTTGCCTAGTGTAACACCCCGTTTTGGCTCACCCGTGAACCGACCCGGAAATGTCATCGGTGACCGAACCATTCACTAATCTACTGGGTTCGGTTAAGCCGACCCGGATCTGCCCTCGGTGTCTCAAGATGGAGATGCAAACATGAAATGCATGGATGGGATGCGTGGGTTCTAACGTAGTCCTACATGCATGCTATGATGTACAAGCAAAGACAAGACAAAAT
>JAURVB010010167.1:0-23553 GCA_033002965.1 Piper betle | reverse complement strand
TATAAGAGGCAAGGAAGAAAATAAGGCTTGTCAAAATAGGAGGTTTAAAGGGAACCGACGCCAAACCCTGGGCTTTCTATTCAATCAATAATTTGTCTTCTAAATACATGATTGAAACCTCTAATATATAGATCCACAAAGAATAAAGCCTAAACATATAAAGATAAAGTCGACTAACATAACAAGCCCAGATATGTTCAGCTTCAACTAATAAAACAAACAAACATATGTTTGACTCCAACAAAAAAAAATCTCATGCCTAAACAAAAAAACACTTAAACTCCACGTCACAACAACTTCTCCTAGGAACCACACCGCTTAATTTTTCCATATATATACTTTGGGATATCCCAGGCCATGAAGAGTTACCTGCGACATGCCTTTGTGTTATTACATTTGAGAAGCTCTACTCAAATTGGAAAATCCACAACTGGTTTCCCTTCCAATGTGCAAAGGGAAACTTGGAATACCAATTTTGAGTCATAGACTCTCTTTGTGTTTGCAAACTCCTCATTCCAGTGTCTAATTTTCACCTCAAACCTGTTCATAATCATCTAACAAAATGTTTCTAGAAGATGATGAGTGATTGTTCTACACAATAACTACATGATTAATAATATGATATACATGGAAATATAAGTGATAAACCATAGAAGTATAATCACAAATAGCAAGTAGTATTATTTGAACATTTAAACAAAAGACACAACATGAATGCTCCATGCTTTCACAACTGATAATATTCATACCAATGCTAATATGTAAATAGTAGAAGTAATAAATTAGGAAGTGCCCATATAACTATATTTCCTTCCTATATAGAGGATATCAATTTTCCAACTATGCTGTGCTAAACAAAAATACCTTTTTGCACAAGAGAACAATATGAACATTTTGTAATCCATAGACGAAACCAAAATTTTGAAACGAAATGGTCATTGTTCAGATGCCATTCTTCTATACATGTTATTCAACAAAAGATCAGTATATTATTCATTGGCAAGGAAAGATGAATATTGTTTTGATTTGTATAGGACAAAAAGATGAAACAAAATACATATTATTCCCGGAATGACCAATCTAGAAAAGAGATGTCAAAATGGCTAGGAGTTGTACCGTATTGGAAGAGTGATGGAGTGGTACAGACTTAGTCGACCATTTGATCACCAGTTGGAACATACAATTGAACATCAAATCAGCCTGTTGGCGTACCACAAATATAAAAAATTGATGAGATGCTAAACTGCTATAATTTTACTAAAAAAAATTATACCACTAACATTGCCACTTTTTTAGTTACACATAGCGCAAAAACCATTTTACTTTTTTTAAACAACGTAAAAATTGCTTTCAACCTACATCAGGATTTGTCATAACTTTAGATGAAGAGAAACCATGTATGACACTCTTATTAAATAAACGCCCTTAGTCTAATCAAATAAAAATGTCCTTTGCAACTTTATATTACAAAAGAATTGAATATACTCGTATAGCAACATTAAAGATTCTACAAATGTATGTATTGTTGCAAGTTTTAGCCTGGAATCAAGTTGTTAATAAGAAAATTTTATGACAGTATGCATGGCTGATAGTGTAAAAAAAATTTTGATTGAACATCACCTAGAAACGTAGAAAAGAAAAGAAAGAGCAGAATCGGCATCTTACCACAATACCACAAGATGATGCATACTTTGATATCATTTTTAAACAATTTACTGCCATTTTTTACCAAAAAGCAGTTTATGCTCGGCTAGCGTCTCCGTAAAATTCTATCTTACCTATCTTAACATGTAACTCTAGTTTCCATCAATCAACACAATTATTAATCATATTCATTTTCTGAGTTTTCCCTGTTCTATGTCTGATGCATAATTCATTTTGATTAACGTACCAAACGATCTTCCGTAGCTACATGTTTAAATCCACTTATTTTTCTAATCCTTATTAGAATATATATTTTAGACTATACAAAGTTCTCTTCTCACCGCATTTTAATAAAAAAAAGTTTTTACCGTGGTAGCCTACATACATTTTGGAGAAGAAATGGAGCCTGGGCGGTCATTCTTGTGGGGTAAGACATCATATAAAATTTACTGATTTAATTACATGTATTTACTTAATAACCAATCTAAATTTTTGGAGAAACTAGCAAAAAAAAAAATTACACTGTCCAATCAATTACCTTTTAAATGTCAACCTTATAGTTCACGTAGTCCATGAGTCGAGTGCGCAGGAAAATAAACCGCCGGAGGCTCTACTTCTTACATTTTGGATTAGGAAAACTAACCTCTAAATCTTCCATTTTTTGCCATTTCTAGGCTGTAGATTAATTAAAATAATAATAATCTTTTAGATTTCAATTTTCTCATATATATGTGTATATATATATATATATGAGGCACGTTCTAGTGCGCTAGGGTTGGAAAAATTTCCAATCTGAAATCTATTATTTTCAAAAAATAAAAATTAAACTTTGATCTAAGCCTTCCGATTACAAGGACGGCCCAAATCTATTGTTTTCATGACAATGATGCTGGCCGCTGCCGACTGGCCTTGTAGGCCACGGGCGACCATGTCTAGCCGCCCTCGGACCAAATCCAACCACGGTCGGATCAGTCCGCGCGGCCAAGCAACGAACGGACCTGGTTGGTGACGACTGGATCTAGCCGCACAATAAAAAAAAAGCCTCCCTGCAGCTAATCCTGTTGTTGCGCTGCCCAACCCTGACGACGCCATTGGACATGAGCAGGTGGAGGCTACGGATGTTGTTGGTGTCGCCGCCGTCGTCAGCGCCAGAGGAGGAATCGGAGGAGTTGGAGTCAGAGGGAGGGGGAGGGGCCAATCATGCCGCCGCCACCGCGTTGCCCACCCCTCCCTGTTCCACCTCAACCCCGCCGTTGCCACCACCTCCCCCTTGACCCCTCCCTCCTCTACCCCGCTCCCCTCCTCACCCTCCGCAAATGCCCACCCCCCTGCTCCCCCTCGACCCTGTCGTCTCATTGCGACCACCACCCCATCCCACTCCCCTGCCGCCCGCAACTCCCTCCTCTACCCCGTTCCCCCTCAACCCCCGCATCCCGTTGCGGCCGCCACCCCTCCCCGCTCCACCTCGACCCCGCCGCAACCGCCATCTCCCCCTCGAGCCCTCCCTCATCTACCCTACTCCCCCCACCCCGCTCCCCCTCGTCCCCGTTGTCCTGCCTTGGCCGCCACCCATCCCGCTCCCCCATCACCAACGACTCCCTCCTGTACCTAGTTCCCCTCCTCCCTTGCCACAAACGCCCCCCCCTCCCCCGCCCATCCGACCGTGCCCAGAACCTGGCAGCCGGCAATGAAGGAATTTTTTTTCATCAAATCTAAGCCGTCCGATCATAAGGATGACCTAGATTAGAGCTTGGGGCAGGACCTACCTTGGCTTATAAAAACTTTACCCTATGTGTGTGTGTGTGTATATATATATATATACACACACACACATACAAAAATTTGCTATGCGCTACAACGTTTTTGCAAAGCATGGATTGTGGGCCGATGGATCAAAATCCAACAGCCCACAATCCACTTTGCGTTTCCACCTCCCCACCGCTGGTTTCTGTCGCCGCCCCGGCCCCACCCCCCAGCCCACCCACAGCCGCCGTCCCCCACTACCACCGTCCGCAGCCACCCCCCCACCCCCCGGGCTGCCACCTTCTCCTGCCCCTGCCCGTTGCCACGGCCCCCCACGTTCCCCCTTGCCCTGAGCGCCACCTTCCACCCCCTCTGCCCGCTGGCAATGAGCTCTGCCCAGGCCCTACAGTACGCTGTGCATTTTAAGTCGGCCCACCCACCCCCGAGGTGGTGATAGAGTTGGGTAGCGGGTGGCCGGCGGCGACGTCACCGGCAGTGGGGTGGTGCGCCGAAATAGAGGGGGGAAAAATAGGGGAGGGTAGTTTCGTAATAAAAACTTGACTCGAGTTAAGATCGAGTAAAGTTTTTATTACTAAATAAATTTTAAAAAGAATAAAATAATTTTGTAAAAAAACTTAACTCAATATCAACTCGAGTCAAGTTAATATTATGAAATAATTTTTTTTAAAAATAAAATATTTTCATAATAAAAACATGACTCGAATCGGGATCTAATCAAGTTTTTATTAGGAAATAAATTTTAAAAATAATAAAATAATTTTATTTTGGTACCTTGAGCCTTCCCAGAATAGAGTCGAGAGGAGAATGAGTTAATTTTTTATTGACATGATTTGAGTCGATACTGAGTCTATTTTTTATACTTGACCCGAGTCGAGACATAGTCCGTTTTTTTGTTTCACAATTTTTGAAATGTATTTCATAATATTGACTGTCAATATTATGAAAAAATAAAGTAAAATACCACAAAATAAAATAATCCATTAGAACTTGATTATTTTATTTTATATTATTTTATTGTATTTTTTAATATTTTTTGAGATGTATTTCGTAATATTGACTCAAGTCAGGAGCGAGTCAAGTTTTTATAATGAAACTACTTATGCCCATTTCCTTCCTTTGTCGAGTAAATATTACGAAATGAATCTCAAAAAATATGAAAAAATAAAATAAAATACCATAAAATAAAATAATCCACTCTAACTCGATTATTTTATTTTACCATATTTTACTATATTTTTTGTATTTCTTGTGATGTATTTCCAATTATTGAATTGAGTGAGGAGCGAGTCAAATTTTTTTATATTTTATATTTTTAATTTTTTTTAAAAAATGTATTTCGTAATATTAGCTCATGTATGGAACAAGTCAACTTTTTATTTAATGATATTTTTTTAAAATTTATTTCATAATATGAACTCTAGTAAAGTTTTTATTACAAAATTATAATAGAATCAAGTTAAAATTTATTTCGTAATAAAAACTTTGAATCAATCCCAACTCGAGTCAACTTTTTATTATGAAATAAAATTTAAAATATCCCGACTAGAGTCAACTTTTTATTGTATTTTTTTATATTTATTACATATTATTGACTCGAATCGGGATCAAGTCAAATTTTTATTCCAAAATTATTTTATTTTATTTTTTAATTTAACTCGAGTTGGATCGAGTCAAGTTTTTATTACGAAATTGCCATACAGAGTCTCCCCAGTTTCTCCCTCCCTCTATTTTGCCGTGTGACCCCACCGCCGTTGACCTTGCCACCGGCCACCCGCTGGCGACCGATGTTGCCACCGCTCCCGCAGGGGAGGGGGGAAATTCCAGGGGATTTGCAGTGCGGCCAGGGGGTGGGGGCAGTGGGGGCATGGCTGCGGCGGTGGGCCTGTAGGGGTGAAAGAGAGAGGAGGGGGGACTCGTGGCGAGGGAAAGCTCCACATGATGGTGGTGGTCATGGTAGGGGGTGGCGGGCGGGAAGGGGGAGCGAGCGAAAGGGGTGAGGGGAGCAGCGGAAAGCCAAGGGGCGGCGGCTGCTGCTGGTAGGGGTGGGGGCGAAAGTGGTGGCCCGGGTGTGGTTGGGTGCAACACGGGGGGGGGGGCGCCGGCTATGGGCCTGGGGGCATGGCTGGGGCTGGGCGTGGCCGAGGGGAGCCGGCGGAAACCGGCGAGGGGGGGGGCGGGGGCGGGGAAGGCTAAAAAAGAGAAGGAGGAGAAATGCGGGATCGTGTTTGGGCCGTTGGATCAGATCCAACGGCCCATATTTGGTAGCGTTGGAAAAGGGGACAGCATATTGTAACTACCCTATATATATAATATATATGGGGTGGGGGGGGGTTGTACTGCAGCACAGCCAAGATGGTTGTGCTGCAGTGTTTCAGCCGTTGGATCAAATCCAACGGCTGAAACAAGCCCCCCACTTCCCCCTTCTCCAGCAATAAAAAAAAAAAAGTTTCTGCCGCCGCCGACCGTCGCCGCCACCCCGGCCGACGTAACCGCGGGGGACGGGGCGGCGGATCTAGCCACCCCGCCTCTTCCCCTGCCGGCCCGCCGCCCCGCCGCCGGGCGACACCACCGCGTCCCCCGACCGCCACCCCATCCCCGCCCGCCACCCCGCGCACGCGCCCCGCCCGCCACCCCGTCCCTCGCCCGCCACCCCGCCGCGCGACCCCCCGTCCCCCGTCCCCCGCCCGCCACCTCGCCGCGCCCCCTCGGCCCCCGCCGCCACCCAGCCGCGCCCCCCTCGGCCCCTGCCGCCACCCCGCCGCGCCCCCCTCGGCCCCCGCCTGCCACCCCGCCGCGCCCCCTCGGCCTCCGCCGCCCTGCTGCCGCGCCCCCGTCCCCGTCGCCGCCACCCCCCGGCCGTCGCCGTGGCCGGGCATCCTTCCCGCCCCCTCCGCCGTCGCTCCTGCGGCGGCGCCGCCCCTTTTTTTTTTGATCTTGGCCGTTGGATGCTGATCCAACGGCCAAGATCAAACTCCAGCACAGCCAAGATGGCTGTGCTGGAGTACATGAACCTTTTTTCTATATATATATATATATATATATACACACGAATGAATAAAGACTTCCATACCTTTGCAAAGTGTAAAGCAATCTCCATGGCTAAGTCTCACGGCTTGGATCCTGCCTTCCCCGATCCGGATTGAAGGTATAGAGAAGTGGAAGATTGGATGGAGCCGCTGATCAAGATCAAGCGGAGCCCAAAGGGTATCAGTTTCATCACCATGAACTGCCCCCCAAGTCTCTCAACTCGCTCACCAAGGCCGTGATCCACGATCTGGCATGAGCTTTCAGGAGACCTCGATGGTGATGACTCTGTCAAGGTCATCATCACTCGCCTCCAGCATTGTCCTTTTCAACACCCTCGTCCCTGTCCACCCCAGCCCCTTCGGCGGCAGCGTCAACTTCCAATTGGGTGTTTGCTCCGTCGAGAAAGAAAGAAAAAACTGCCGGTACATAAATGTTCGTATTGATTGTATACCCTTGTTTGAAAAAAGAAGTGACAATAAAAGTTGCATTCATTGAAAGTCACATTATGCAGATGCTGCTCTAAAATAAAAAATGATGAATTGCAGCAAGATAGATGTATGGATCGCACACTGTCTGGATAACTGGATGTTGTGGACAATGGCTTTTGGGAGCGATGGATGTTGGAGACAACGGTGCACCAAAAAATGGACACCAAAAGGTAAAGGTACACAACAAAAACGTACACCAAGAAATATAAAAAAGTCAGGTTTAGTACATTGTAATAGACTTTATTCCAACTGCATGCCACAGACAATGCCAGAGATGTCGTTTGTAACGCAACGTCACATCGTCTTTGTTGAATATAACGGTTATAACCTGTTACCTGGATATATGCTGGAAAAGATTGCCTAATTGTACACACCAATATGATTAAAAATAAAATATCATCAAATCAGGATATCAATGATCAAATTGCTAAACTTCTCAATTTATGATTGCATTACAAGACACCTATTTCAGAACAGTTTTGGTCGAATGATTTACATGGTGAAGTTTCTGAAGCCAACCAGCCAAGTATTGTATGATTGTAAGCCTCCCCGTGAAGGCCATTATTGTTTACCTAAATACATCTACAGATGCGTTGCCGTAGCAAACAGCAATCATGAATGCCATTCATTCAAGAAATCTGTTAGAATTGAAAAGTCAAACCATCCCCTCGGTCACTAGCTGTTCGAGCCCCTTCTTCAATCTTCGTGCTGCAACATCGCAGTCAGCGACCTTCAATCCTCCAAAGGATATCCGGATGTAACCAGGCCCACCACTTGCACTTCCTGGAATAACTACCACCCCATGCTTTGAGACAAGCCATCGAACTACTTCAAAATCATCGGAGTATTTTTTTGGAAGTTTGGCCCAGAGGTAAATGGCACCTTCGCCTCCTTTAACTGCATCCTTACCAAGTGGCGACAGAGCTTCACGAAGAATTTCCCTGCTCTCAACTAGGTCCTTCACACGCTCACTTGTCCATTTGCGTCCCTCTTCTAGGCAATATAAGGCTAGACGCTGGCTAATAATAGGAGCACAAATGGGTATGTTGTCTTGCACCTTAAGCAGCTGAGCCGCAAGTCCCTCGGCATTGCATGGAAATGCTATCTGCAAATGATGGAACACATATAACCTGAATCTAAAGGACTAACAATTGCAAAGCTAGGGAGATACCTCATCATGCTGGCACCAGCGTAAATCATTTGTTTTTTGGCTCTCAATAATAGACCAAGCAGGACTCATACATTGCATTTCACAATTCAAAGTCATTATAGGAATTAACCAGCATTAACAATTTTAATTTCACCATTAAACTAAATCTCCAAAGTTATAGGTCTTCTCGTCAAAGATTTTTTACCATAGAAATGGAGAATGTTCCAAAAATAAATAATTGAAACGCTACTCACATATCCTACTCGCCATCCCATCATCCCGTATGCTTTAGAGAAGGAGAATATATTCAATATATGGTTGTCTTCGATGCATGTATGCTTCAGTCCATCATACATAAAGTACCTGAAGTTGCAACATGAGAACAGCATGTTAATAGACATAATATTCAAACCCCAAAATTATAATGATTAGCACAAAGATTGTTGTCTAATCCATTCGCGTTCATTCTGATAACTATATGTTCAAAATATATGAAAACGTCTTAGAAATTTGAGATGTTAAAATAAGTGCTGAAATACAAGTAGCATACAAGGGAACAGAATCTCACTCGTAAGTATTGTCAATAATGAGCCAAGAACCAGCACTTTTACAGAGATCAGAAATCCTCTAGGAAAGAAAAAAGCAAATCGTTAAGAACAAGCACTTCAGTTGCCCACAAAAGAACAATGAAAGAGATATTTCAAGTACCCTGACAATAGTCTCCGGAATATAAGCCCCAGATGGGTTTCCAGGATTTACAATGTTAACAACCTTAGGGACTGGTTTGTTTTCCTCTGCAGTTAAGGTTCTCTCCAACCAATCTACAAGGCACTAAATAGATATGAAATCAATGTACTGATGGGACAGGTACTGGACTGAAGCTTTGCTTTGGCAAGATCGCGATTAGAATGATAAAAGCTAATTGCCGGAAAGATAGTCAATTCACAGATGTAAAATGGGATTCAGTAAAAAAGGTGCAGTCAAATTGATCATAAACCTCCATCAATAAATGCAATGTTATTTATTATGATTTTGTTACGTACTATTTGCCAAGATCAAAGCATAATTACTTCTTACCAGTATCAGGGTATAGTGTATCTGGATGGCCAGGACCGACTAGTATGTTGGTAACACCAGTCATCTGGAATGACATATATGAATTGAAATAGTATGGAGCAAACATCACCACAGAATCCTCGGGATCACATAAGGCGAGCACCAAATTAACAAAAGCCTGCAGGTGGATGAGACTGAACGTTTAAACCCCACTCAAATGATAGGTGTACTTAATTGTAAACATCCTAAAAGAAAGCAACAATAAAAAATATAGCTAGTGCAGAGAAGAACATAACATAGTCCAAAAACAATCGTACCTGATTGGCACCAGCAGTGACCATAATTGAAGAATTATGCAAATTATTTTCCAGACGTAGCTGCAACGAAGATTATTTCGGTTGAATGTAATGCAGAAATTATCCAGAAAACATGACATGAATAAACTAGAACTGAAGCAAGTTGTAAGATGAACTCTATTTTAATTTTAAAATGTTGTGTTAAAGCTACATATGTAAGGCAAGATATACTTGAACGTGTAGTCAGAAATAACTTCTTTTAACCTAATTTTGCATTTAACATTTCAGACAAGAGAGCTCAGAATCTACTTTTTCAAGCAACGCAGCCCTCAGCTCTGGTAATCCTTCATCAGCACCATAACGGCTAATTGAAGGATCCGAAACAATTTCTTTCACCTTTTTTAGTGCTGCTTCGGGTGGTCGCCAGTACACAACACCCTGCATCAAATTTACAATTGACCATTGACGTATTAGAACTCACTAAACAAATCAAAGCCAAAAAGCACACAAAGTTCCGCCAAATATCAATCTCGGCAACAAGGAAACTCAAATTGGATTTAACTCCAATCAATGTTAAACCTCGCTCACAGTCTCAGGAAGATAACGTAAAAGATCCATGAAGTGAAAAACCATAAATCACAGAAATATCTCACGAGAAAAAAATTAAAAAAATCAAAAAGGCATCCACTCCATAATAACTCTTTGCATAAACTAAGCACATACTCTTCAATCCAACAAGCACAATATTACGCTACAACATAATACAAATCTAAAAAAGCAATAAAAACTCTTAAACCTGAGCCAGAGAAATTGCATCCTTAGATCCCCGGATCAGCTCCTGAATCTACAACATCACAAGCACCAAACGATTCAAATTCCAATCCCAGATCCCAATATAACAAAAAAAGAACCAAACAGACCAACATCCACGAGCAAATACAAAACTTCCAACAAAATCAAACCAACCTGCACCATGACCGGCATATCCGTCTCCACCGCCCTCCTCGCAAGCCTCGCCAAAGACCCCATCTTTCCACCCGCTCTCCTCACCCTCCCCCAAACCGGGCACAAAATTTCTCAACCTCTGCAAAAAACAAAGCTCCACCTTCGACGAAGGGGCCGCCTTTCACCTACAGTCCCCTCTTTATCCCAATAATAAAGTATAAACAACAACACTAGAGTCCAAAAAGAAGCCAGAGACCCGCCGCTCCCCAGTCCAGTGTTCACCTCAAAAGAAGAAGAGGATAACGATGGACAAGGAAGACGACGTCCAGCAAAGATTGCGCCTTTTTCGTCAGAATCGACGTCATCTTCTCAAATAAACAATCTTTGGTGGATGTGAATCGATCACGTTCGTACCCGGCGGCTGGCGGTGGGTAGCGGTCAGGTTGGCCATGAGATACAAAAAAAAAAAAAATCAATGGCGGCGTCGTTGGGAATCAACGAGAGGTGAAGGTGAGGAGTAGGAGTGAAGATGGCAAGGTTGGGGGTGGGGGTCGGCGGACGCTCTATGCTTCGCGCCATGACCGAATGATGGGGCGAGGGCTTTGGTCGTTGGAGCAGCCATGGCGCCAAATGAGTGACGACTTGGTGGGAGAAGGGAAATTCTTTTTAAATGCCTTTTTTTTCTGAATTAAATTATTTGGGTTGGATAATCTTATCTCCGCAGTTACTTTTGTATCATAATATAATATTTTTATTTATGAACAAATTGTTTGCCATGTAAACATTAATATATATATATATAATATGATATAATTAAGTTATTTTATTTTAAATTTGATTTGAGCTCCGTATTAGATTTTAAACGTATAAGTATATATAATTATATAATATATTATTATTAAGGTTTGATTTAAATTAAATTAATCCATTAAAATTAAAATTAATGAGTCATTAATATTTAAAATAAATATGTGTAAATATTATTTTTATAATTTCTAATTTGTGACAAGTTAAATTAAAATTATGAAAAATAATAATAAATAAGGTTACGGTCTTCAAATTCACTCATAATTTTTTTTGATATTTTATTATCTAAAAATTTTAATTTTGAAGAACAGGTGTTGAATTTAAAAAATTAAAACCTAAAGAAATTAAAAATTGATTTATTTTTATAGAATTGGGTACACTTTTATTATCAGATTTTATTTTTTTAATAATTTAATATAATTTTTTTATTATAATATTTTTTTGTGTAATTTGATTAAATTAAATATAACACTCCAAACCTATTTTGATTTTGACTTGAACCTAAAAACACAAAATAGAGTGGAGTGTCTAACATAATTGGCTCCACCTCTACCGAATCCTTTGTATTTTTGTACGTGGAGTCCAAGTTCAATTTTCCCGGACTCTTTTTCAAAGGTTGACAACATGTTTAATTATCACCTTACGAAAAAAGAACACGCTTAACGATATATTATGAAATAAATTTGTCACTTTAATGATTACTTGAATTATGACGAAGAGAAAAGCAAGTAGATAACCAAGTGTAGTCAGCGCATCAAACTAAAATGCTAAACAAAAGGCCCTGGTCAAGTAGATTTTGATTTTATATGGAAGCAATTCCAAAGATACGCTGACTTGGCATGAGATTGTAATTTGTGATCACAAACTTAATAAAAATGAGACTCAAAATAATCATATATTAATGGTCGGCCGGTAATGTGAGAGGGAGGAACAAGTCACATGGGCCGTGAGTGTTGAATCTAGCCCGTCTAAAGACAAACTCGGGCCCATTTTTTGTTGTTATTGAAGCTTCGAAGCGTACCTCAAGCCCATTACACCGCTTCAAAGAAGCCCGTCATAGACGCAGAGATTTTTTCTGCCCACGCAATTTAGATTTTATTTTTAAAATATTACAGTTCTGTTTATACTTACAATAATAAGATATTTTGATATAACAGTTCTGTTTAATTAAAATTTCCTATTTTTTGTAATTTGTCTTAATCTTCCCGTCAACCAGTAATATAAAAACCACCTTTCTTTTTTGGTAAATAGATAGAATATGAACTAGTAAAATTTTAATTAATTTGGAAAAGAGGTGTCATGCATGGAGGTGTGTCATGCATGGAGGTAGATAGAATATGAACTAGTAAAATTTTAAGCATCCTTGCACAATTGCACGCAATGGTTGTATGGATTTTTTAATAAAAATAAAAAATATGTAATAACTCATTCATTGTGTTTTATTTCACTGGCACATGAGTCACGCAGATGGTTACCCAAATCAAACAATATTCCAATAGCTCTCAAAGCGTGAAACCCGATCACATTAAAAAAATGAAAGTTTTAAGCTCAATATAACAAGCAAGCTCATTCATTTGATTTGCATTGAACGAGGAAGAACAATTCATGAAACAGGTCATTCATTTTAAAATGAAGGTCAATTTTTGTAAGCTTTCTTAATATACTAATTTTTTGGCAATCAAAATATCATATCCCTAATTGTGGCAGGCAAGAAATTACTCTCCACCTAATTATACATTCTAGACTCCCACCAAGACGTGTATCATACATGCATGCCCAAATTTAGACTCTGCTAAGTGGTAATTAATATTTCATTATATTAAAAAATAACAGTTAAAAACTTAAATATATCCGACCAAAACAAGATCAAAATAATGCTGCGAAGGATGCTTTAGGTTGCAAATAAAAAAATAATATGAATACAATTTCTAATTATTAGAAAAAAGTTTAATCTTCTTATTGAGCCGCATTTTTTTTGTTGAAAAACTATTGACCGCATTGTTTTTGTAGTAATACAAATTCATTTCATATCATCACTCTAATTTAAGAAACGAACCCTGGCAACCCATTGACACATTTCAAGAACCACTCATTTTTTATATGCCTAATATGTTAATAATATTTTTAACGATAAAATTGATAATACTAATAGTTTTGAGTGAGTTAATATAAAAATAATTAACTAAAATTATTAGAATTATTAATTACATAGCTAAAAAATTAGCCCGTGACATCTTACCTAATCTTGCATGTTTGCCGCGCCACTAATAGTGTTGCCGAGAACGGGTATCCTCCTCCTCCTCCTGTTACAAGAACTTGCTGCTGAACGTGCTAACATATGGCCAACAAGTTTTTTCTCTACTGTTAATTGTTTAAAATGTTAGGTAAATGGATTATTTTTCCTTGCCAGATTAAACATTTTAGTACAATCAAGTTCATCTAACAATCCTCGCAAACCAGCTAGTTAGATAGGATAAATATATACAAATTATGGCAGGAGCCAAAAGTTTCATTTATATATAGTTTCATCAACCAACTCATTCTAATCATGATAACAAAAACGAAAATTTAGTCCTTATTATTTCTTTTAATGGATACTTTAACTCATTATACATATATGGTTACATTTATTATACTATTCCTTAAGTCTTTTATTCAACTTATTTTTTTATGTTAAGTATGATAAATATTTTCCCTACTTGCTGTGCTTTCATAACCTTTATGTGGCATATTAGAAAAATAAGATTTTCCCCTTTATTATATTTTATTTATGTTTTTTCATTTTCTATTTATATTATCTAAAAATACATGTTGTGTAACTTTTATATTATATATATATATATATATATATATATATATTTCATAAATTAATAATAAGTTGTTCCCATGTTTAACAGCGAGGGAGCTATGTCGAATTCAAATCTCACTTACACGGATAAGTACTATAATAAAATAAATAAATAATGTAAAGATTGAATTGTTTGTTTCTTTGTGAGTTTTTTAAAAATGGAAAATTGGAAATTATTGAAAAATAAATAAATATTGAAAGCTAAGAACGCCCTTAATACTTTGATTTAACCTCAAGATTTAATTAATTAAATTAAATAATCTTTTTACCCCCTCATCCAATTTAACTGTCTGACCAAAACACCAAACTACCATAAACAGGCTACCTTCTTCTGCCCACCTCGCCAAGCTCACGTTGCTGGATCGGCGGAATCTCTCCGGCAACCATCTTTTTGCACTAAAGATAAAAAAGATAAATATATAAGAAAAAATAATATATTATTTATTAAGAAAGTGGAATTTTGTAATCTCAATTGTATGGGTGGTTGGTTTTTGACTCTCAAAATGAATAGAAAGGGTTTTTCACGTTAAATTTCTGTTCTTTTGATTTTATTTTATTTTTGAGGTATTATTTTTTCATATCTTGTGTTCAATATTGTTGATCTTCAACTATGGAAATTTTTTCAACATTATTTTTTATGGTGGTGGTGGAAGGCTTGGGGTGATGATATTGGTATTCTTTGTTACGTCGTTGATGCTGACCAGGGTTGGGGAGGAGCAGAAGCTGAAGATCGAGAAAGAGTCTAAGGAAAGGGGGGCAGAGGAATTGGCAAGTGTTTGCTTTTTTATTTTTTATTTTTTAATGCTAGCTCTGATTAATACTTGAATTATTTTGTTATGATTTGTTAAGATTTGCTATGTTTGGTGAATGATTAAATGTAGTTTAATAATTGTTTTTATGTGTCTCTGGCAAAATGATAAATCTGTCAGAGGGGTGGATTTCCCGTTGACTGGTGTTTTATAACAGTAAAATTGTTGGCTTTTGTTTTTTTGTTCTTTGTTGGAAATTTGTTGGTTGTAGGAATGTCTCGGTATATGCTATAGCTTATCTCGTGAATTCTTTTATTCTGAGTTGATTTATATTTCATGCATGAGTGAATGATTTTATGTGCATCCGGTGACTGGTGAATGGGAAATTTTGACATGTGTTGGTTTATTTCATTGAAGTTTCTTCTGTTCTAGCAGTAAAATGGTTGGATTTTAGCTCTATTTGATGTAATAGTAATCTATTTTTTACTGCTGAATGAATGATTCAAATTGTTTGATGGATGATTTTTATGTGCCATCAGAAAATGAAAAATTCACTAGAGGGATTTAATATAGTTTGGAGTATTTTAGTCAACTTGATTCGGTTCCAACATCAACATGGCTGGGTTTTAGTTTTATCTGATATCAAATTGGCTGTCATGGCAGTGTGAATGGTTCAGTGTATTGAATGAATGATTACTATGTGCTGAATGAATTGGAAGGTTTTAACTTGTTTGGTGTATTCCATACAAATCGATTATATTCCAACAGTAAAATGGTCGGTTTTTAGCTTTGTTTAATTTGAAAGTGGTTTACTTTTCACGTAGGTTGCAAGTTCTGGCTAATGCTGGAATTGCTACCGTCCTAGTTGTGTTTGTTGCGACATTGACTAATTGGAGAGACCAGTGTCTGGACTCGCAGCAATCTGCAATTGTGACTGCTCTTATTGGGAACATAATTGGACACTACGCTTGCTGTAATGGAGATACTTGGTCGTCTGAACTGGGTATGCTCAGCAAGGAGCAGCCGCGATTGATTACAACCTTCAAGGTATTGTATGGCTGCAATTTGAGTCCAAAAAGCTGTGCTTGTAAGTTCCCTAGCAATGAATTCTTACACTCTGCAGCTTGCCTGATTTTTATATTGTGAAATGTTTCACTTACCTCTCATGGTTTGGAGAACCTTCCCTTGCTATCAGTTAACAGTTGTAACAGACTGGCAAGCTGCTGGAATTTGATGTCCTTTTTTTATTTTGATTTTTTATTTTTGTTTTTTTTTCCTGGTTCTTTTTCACTTTCATCATGTTTTGCATCTATCTTGGTTAATTGTTTTTAAAGTATACGTTTTACTGTCATACCAGACTTTGTATTCATTGTTGTCAACTCTAAAACTTTTTGCTTCTTTACATGGAATATAAATTATTATTTTGAAGGTAGATGCATCATGGATTACACATGAATGTACTCAGGCCATCTTTAATTGCTTGCATTTCTGAATTTGAAGCTACCGTTTTGATACTGTTTTTTTACCAAAATCTTATTTTTGGATAACTTCTATTTTATAGTTAATTATTTGATTATTTTTTTAATATGAAATTTGCTCGTTAAGAAAATGATTGGTCTTAATTGATAAGAGGTTGAAATATTCCTAGAAATGTTGACTTCTAATTTCCTTATTTGCAAAAATGGAATATTATGAAAATAATCATTCCTTAGCTTCGTCAAATATGGAATGTTGAATGTCTTGATGATGTGATGCTACCAATTAGAGAGATTTAATTATCTCTAATTGATAGAGAATTAAGATATATTAACTTTATGGAATCACTAATTTATACTCTAATTGTAACACCCCGTTCCGGCTCACCCGTGAACCGACCCGGAAATGTCACCGGCGACCGAACCGTTCGCTAATCTACTGGGTTCGGTTAAGCCGACCCGGATCTGCTCTCGGCGTTTAAGATGGAGATGCAAACATGAAATGCATGAATGGGAACAATTGGGTTCTAACGCGGTCCTACATGCATGCTATGATGTACAAGCAAAAACAAGACAAAACAATAAATGAGAAACCAAAAGAAAATATATACTACTACGTAAAAACGGACAGAATTTCCCCTAAAAGTGCAATAAGGGCCAACCTGTCCACAACAAAGGTATATAAATATTTTATCAAAATACGACAAAACATAACAATCTACTGTGACATTCCATTATTATCTCATTTGTTTTCATCTAAGCCGAGGCTGAACTCAAGGCTCCCTGCTCATTCACATCTATCCGTTCATTTCATAACAGGCAATTCATCCAAACAAACACATCCAAATTATCATTCACATAGCATTAACACATCATCATTATACGTTACACGCGGCAGGT
Organism: Piper betle; assembly: GCA_033002965.1. Taxonomy (NCBI): domain Eukaryota; kingdom Viridiplantae; phylum Streptophyta; class Magnoliopsida; order Piperales; family Piperaceae; genus Piper; species Piper betle. The sequence goes on along the minus strand of JAURVB010010167.1, from coordinate 6,404 downwards.
ACATGTGTGCACGGTTCCGTGCTGCTCCTCCGCAGTCCCGACAGCTTTCATCGCTCGCATTCCTCACCTACATATATATAGAAAAACCGTCAGTAACGAGTGTTACCGGCCCGGAAAATAACTAATATCAATCTGGCACAGGAGAGCAAACTCTCCTGTTGAATGAAAACCATATACTTCCTCAAGAACTCTCATCAGGGCACATACGGGAGCCGTCGCCCTCGGGTCGACAGCGTCCCCCTTTCTTTCTCATTCTCATACCTTGGCCATTTCTCTATTGCTTCTCGCATCAAATCTCATTCCTTTCCGCCCTCTGCACCTTCCATATTACTCCTGGCCTTGAGTACGAAGGCCGAGCACTCTCAGGCAGTCGCCTTTAGTACCCTTTGAAACCACAAGTCTAGACATGCGCTGCAATGCAGTACCCGTGAACCTCCACACTTCTCCGGGTTTGAGGAACTCAAAGGTGGAGTTGTCAGGATCCCTCGGGAATGAAACGGCCCGCACACCATTCCAGAGCCCACTATCGACTCACACGTGCCCGCTCGCGTAGCACGGTAGTCAGATTTCCCTCATTCAATCTCTCACTGAAAACGCGAAAACTATACATATATATAGGTCTAGGTTGGGATTTATACAATAGGCCCGAAGGCATCGTGAGCTGGATCTGAAGTTCGAAAACAAACTCGAGGGATCTCATCCTCGAGGGTTATTAATCCGAAAAATCGTTGGCTAAATGGCCCGAGTTAAGTGGGATTCGATAAAACGCCACTTAACTCGTCCTGCACATGATAAATCAAATACACAATAGAGTAGCGTAAAATCAGAGAACGAGTCCTAAACGGACCTGGTAGAAGCTCCAAACGGGTCCACGCGCCTAGGCGGCGAGCTCCTACACCGTACCTACACAATCAAGCTAAAAACTAACGCCCGCATGATGAATCACACATCCTATAGCATGCACACACAATCAACACAATCACGCATCAATCAACACACATCAACCTATATCAATTCTAGCAAGTCTACTTAGGCTAGTTTGCATTAGATCATGATCATTACCTAGTTACCCTAATTAGTTTCTTAGTCTCCATTTTTAACACCACTCAATCAAACAAATTTCATATTTTATCCTTAATCAAATCTACATTTATATATATTATTATAACACACAATTCACCAATCCTAGCATGCAATTCTAATAATCAATACTTTCAAATAATTAAGTTAAAATAAATTATACCTCGCGTCGTCGAAAATCGGCGACGGCTAGGGTTTCCGTTTCGTGGCTCGAAACTCGAATTCGGCACCTAGCGGCGTCCGAAGTCCGATCAGATTGGACCGGGTGCGTTCGGCGGATGATCCGGCGAATTTCCCACGAATCCAATTTTCCGGCGGTTCCGACGGTTTTCCGGCGAGTGTCGGCAGTTTTCCGGCGGATTCCGGCAGTTTTCCGGCGATGATTCGGGACGGGGCAATCAGGGGGTCTATCGGCACCAGCTCGACGAGCTTGGTCCGATGGTGGTGTCAAACAAGGTAGCCGAGGCGGCGATGGCCGTCGACGGTGGCGTCGAAAATGGGCGGCGGTGGCGGCGTGCTCCGATCGAGGCTGCGGCCGGCCTCGACGGCGGTCGGGATGGTGGGGGAAACGTCGGCGACGGCGAGGGGTGAGTCGTCGGTGGTCACAGCGGCGGCGACGTGCCCGAACGGCGGCAGAATCGGCCGAGTGGCGAGGCCGAGGCGGCTTCGTGGGCGATTCCGGCGTCGTGGCGGCGAGACGGTGGCCGGGGTTGGTCGTGGCGGCACGGCGACGACACGGCGGGGCGGGGCGGCGTTGATCGGCGGCAGTGCGGCGTCGGCGGCGGCGGCAGCACACGCAGTGACGGCGGCAAGGGTTTGGGGTGAGGAAGGGTCGGGAGGAGAAGAAATGCTCTCAATGGCAATCTCGTAAATAAGTATTGACTCGATTCCTACTCGAGTCAAAATAATAACTAGTTCGTAATAAATTCTAAAAAAATCTAGAAAAATATGGAAAAATCCCATAAAATAAAACAAACACAACAACATCCAAATGGCATGCTCTATAACTAATAACCCACCCGAATATAATCCAACGCGTCCTAACGCGTTATTCGGCCTAAAACTATTTCTACGATCAAACATATAAAAAGAAAAAATACTGCATACTTTCATATATTCTGATAACTCATTTCTCACCATCTTCTCGACGTTATCATCATATATTCAGGTACACCTGACTCTCATCGCTCATAACTCACGGCTGGCCTCGACTCAGCATGCGGTTCATGAAACTGACTCGACTCGAACCAACGGTTGAACCGACTGGTTCGGTAACGTAAAACCCTGACTCGAGTCACGGGTTTTACAACCTTCCCTCCTTATAAAAATTTCGTCCTCGAAATTTTAGATTAAGGAGGTTTCACTCTGGTAGCTATCTACTAAATGTGAAATCTGAGGTGAGACGCTTGCGTACCTGTCACGTTTGTCGTATCCTCCAGTGCTTCAGCAATCGTGGCTGTGTCCATCCCAGCTGTCCATGGTGGTACCGAGACGGACGGTCCTGCTGGTGGTGTTGTTTGCATTCCACTCTGATCCAAGGCCTGGTGTTCTTGTCCTGTCATGATAGCTACAAGTCCTCTCTGCTGCTGTCTCAGTGGCTGTCGGTCTCTGCCTCTCTGGCCTTGACCTTGACCTTGCTGACCTCTCTGCTGTGGTTGTTGCTGGGGAGCTGGGAGTGTAAGTCTCTGCAGAGGTGCTGGGAGTGTCACCTGTTGGGTCTGGCCAGTTGGACAAGTTGCAGCTCTATGCCCTGGTTGACCGCAACTATAGCATACGTCTGTGCCTACACTGCACTCTGTAGCTCTATGTCCTCGCTGACCGCATCTGTAGCATGCGTCTGTGCCTGCTCTGCACTCACCTCCATGACGACGTCGACAATTCTGACAGAAGGGTGCTCTGTAGCCCTGAACTTGGGCATCCATAGCCCTCATGGCAACTGGTGCATCTAACCGATGTCTCTGTTGTTCTCCCTGCTCTGGCTGATACGGCCTCAAATGTTGCTGCCTCTGGTCAACATCCCGGCGAGGTCTAGCAGCTATAACTCGTTCTGCCTCGCCTGCAGCTCTCACAACATCACCGAAAGTAGCGAACTTCCTATCCAAATAGGCCATCCTGATCTCGTGATGGAGGCCTTCGTAAAAATGCTCTATCCTTCTTTCTTCGGTGAACACCAAGTCTGGTGCAAATCTCTCCAGAGCTCTAAACCTAGTCTCGTATTGTACCACTGTCATGGGTCCCTGCCTCAGCGTCTGGAATTCTCGTTCCTTTCTCTTCCTGATGTTTGGCGGGAAATACTTTCCATCGAATTCTGCCCTAAATTCCTCCCATGTGATGTCCTGGGGCTGACGATGGGCGAATACAGAATTCTGGGCCGAACTCCACCATATCCTGGCTTCGTCCTAGAATGCTCCAGTAATGATGCGCACTCGGTGCTCCATGGGGCATGCCATAGTGTCAAACACTCCTATAGCTGACGATATCCACAAGAATGCCTCTTCCGTGTCCAACTTTCCAAAGAAAGGTCGTCCACCATTCTTCACGAACTTTTTGTATTGCCACAGTTCCAATTTCTTCGTATCCACTGATCTGTTCGATCTTTCTCCTTGCTCATACCGAGGAAATTGTGGTCCCGTACCTGTTGGTACACCGTCAAATCTTGCAGCTCCACTTCTGCCTGTAGTCTGCCCGCTACCTACTGCTGCAGTTCCACTGATGTCCGGTCTCATCCCCGCTTGAAGTGGGGCAAATAGGGGAACTGTCGTTGGAGTAGTCCTCTGTTGTAGCGGTGGAGGAGGAGGTGGCGGCAGAGGGTCTGTGGAAACTACTGGCTCTCCCTGTGCCTCTTCACTTACTACTGGTCTCTTCTCAGTTCTGGCCACAGAAAGAGCTATCTGTTTGAGCTCTCTCCTGAATTCCTCTCGATCTTGCTGCATTTGTCTCCTAAATTCTTCCTGACTTTGCTGCATTTGTATCTGAGCATCCGCCAACCTTGCAGATTCCGGCGGTTTTCCGGCGATGATTCGGGACGGGGCAATCAGGAGGTCTATCGGCACCAGCTCGACGAGCTTGGTCTGATGGTGGTGTCAAACAAAGCAGCCGAGGCGGCGATGGCTATTGGCGGTGGCGTCGAAAGTGGGTGGCGACGGCAGCGGCGTGCTCCGATCGGGCTGCGGCCGGCCTCGACGACGGTCGGGATGATGGGGGAAACATCGGCGACGGTGAGGGGGTGGTTGTTGGGGTCATAGCGGCGGCAGCGCGGCCCGGACGGTGGCGAATCGACTAGGGAGGGTGTCGCGGCTTGTGGGGCGATTCCGGCGTCGTGGCGGCGATACGGTGGCCGGGGTGGGTCGTGGCGGCACGGCGACGACACGGCGGAGCGGGGCGGCATTGATCGGCCGCAGCGCGGCGTCGACAGCGGCGGCGGCGGCGACGAGCACAAGGTGGCGAGGGTTTTGGGAGGGTAGGTGTTGGGAGGGAGAAAAATACCCTCAATGGTAAACTCGTAAATAAGTATTGACTCGATTCCTACTTGAGTCAAAATAATAACTAGTTCGCAATAAATTCTAAAAAATCTAGAAAAATATGGGGAAAATCCTGTAAAATCAAACGAGCACAACAATATCCAAATGATATATTCTATAACTAATAACCCACCCAAATATAATCTAACGCATCCTAACGCGTTATTCGGCCTAAAATTATTTCTACAATCAAACATATAAAAAGAAAAAAATAATGCATACTTTCATATATTCTGATAACTCATTTCTCACCATCTTCTCGACGTTATCATCATATATTCAGGTACACCTGACTCTCATCACTCATAACTCACGGCTGGCCTCGACTCAGCACGTGGTTCATGAAACTGACTCGATTCGAACCAATGGTCGAACCGACTGGTTCAGTAACGTCGAGTCACGGGTTTTACACTAATGGCCTAAAAATATAACTATTTACTATACATCTGAAGTAGAAAATTTTCTCCTAAGTACAAATTTTGAGTTCTGAGGTTCTCAATTTTTACACTTTTCCTCGTGTGATTGAGTTTAGATCTATTCGGAATACCTTTATTTTGATCACTCCACTCCCAAGTTAACCTATAATCACAACCCTTTTAGTCTTAACTTAAGTAGGGGGCTATGCTCGCCCGCCTACCAATCAAAGGAAAGAGTATAAAATGACAACCTAAATCCCCCAACACCCCAAACGAAATTACTTAAATATTTATGATGTGTTAAATTGACGGGGCTCTATTTATAACATGTAAGAGAATTCGTAAGTAATTTAATGAAATCAATTCATATTGATTCTTTATCAATATATAATTAAATCTCTCTAATTGATAGTATCATTTCTTTAACTACCAATTTCCATATTAAATAATACCACCAATTAACTTCTTTATAAAAATGAAATTATTCTAACCGTAATTAAAATTTAGATGGTGTCTGCTCAATCATGGGCAGCCTGCTTAATAAACAGCCAACAAATACTTTCAGTTTTTTTACTGTCGTTAAGAACTTATCTTCCCCTTTTATGATATTTCATAGGCATCCATATCTGATATCGGTTTTTCGTTTTTTAATATATAGCCCGTCTGGAAGGGTTCAAATGGTGGAGTGACTAGAACGGGGCTGCTGGCAGCTGCATTAGCAGGAAGTGTGATTGCTTTAACATTCATTCTCTTTGGTTTATTGACAGTTAAGTGCTCGCTAATGTTGTTGCCTTGAAGCAGCTTTGGGTATTGCCTCTTGCCACATGCTTGATTGACTCCCTTTTAGGTGCAACTTTAGAGTTCAGTGGATTTTGCACAGTTCGGAATAAGGTGTCCTAGATGATTACAGGAAAGCTTATATTTATTCTTCTAAAAATTTAGTTACCTGCTATCTATCACAGGAAAGATAATGATAGAGTCGCGCAAGTCTTTTTTCAATGCGAGTCTTTGTGCTTAAAATGATATTCCTCTATGTAGTAGTAAAGTGATATGAAGTATTGATTATAATGTTTCTACAGCTGCAAAATAGTACTCAGTATAGGGCCACAACTTGTGTTGGATATCTTAGTTGTATCCTGTTTTCATTCAATTTTTTCAAGATATTCCAAGTTTCTGGTTTTGAACTTTGGTGTTTTATTTTATGAACCTTAAGCTTGAAGTATTTGGTTTGTGAAGGTGGTTTCAAAGCGATGGCCAACAGTGAAGAAGATTTCTGGAATCGAATGTCTTACCAACAATGCTGTAAATCTCATCTCAATTCTAATAACAACTCTCCTCACCGGCTTGGCATCGTCGTGCATTTTTTGACCTCAATAGAAGTGATTGT
>JAURVB010010166.1:0-12716 GCA_033002965.1 Piper betle | reverse complement strand
CTCAACATTGCCGTTCGGTTACGACGATAGCAATGAAGACGTGCCAAAGAGAACGAATATAACTACAATAATTAACGGTGAAAAGTTAAGCAGCTGACGGATGAGGTAGCATGGATCCGACTTCAAGCTCTTGCAATCGTGATAACGCTAACACCAACGAATTAGGATAACGTATTGCAAATAACTGATGAACAACATTTATTGACAGGTCTCGCAGGGATCTTGCGCATGGACGAGAATCGAAACATGTGCATGCGCAGACACTCTAGATGGGACGGTCACAATGATCAGGTATGTGCAAGTTGCATGATAATACATGCATGGGCATAACGATATACATAGATCATATGGTTAGTAGGCTACACTGCGCTGTTGAACCCATTTAGGGATGGGCCAACTTGACAATAGAGTTTGACTTATATTGGAAGTTTTGAGCATAGATAGAAAATTCAGTGAGAAGCGTCCTTGAAAGGATAGTGATTCCCTTGTGTTTCGCCCGACACGATTAGGTTCTCACCTTGAAGACATAGAGATTGAGCCTTGCCCTGAGTATAGAGGTACCTTTATGGTATTGATTGGGGTTTACAGTGCATGTAGATATGTTGCAAACCGATCTTCCAATGAGGATTTCACCAACAGGAAAGCGATGGTAGACGAGACTTCAGACAGCATAGACCATGCTGACCAGACAGAGTGATATCAGTGTATGTTAATCTTGATTGATAGCTTTGCTTGAGGTCTACCACAGCGGTAGTAGTCATGTGAGTCAAGATTAGTGCTAAATCGGTAGCAGGATGGCAGGTCTACACCACTGAAGGGCGGATGAGACATGTGTCGAACCTCATTATGAGTCCCCGTAGACTTGAGGGAGACAGTGGTTCTTTAGGTCGTTTGAACCCTACCCATTTAGAGGTGCATGACTAGTACGGTATCAAGAAATGCGTGCCTACTGTTAGCTGATTGAACTAGAGCCAATTAGAACCATTTTATATTGATGGGTCATTGATTGACTGTTCCACAACCTAATCACCATGGCATAGTGAATTGTAGTGGTCTTAGAGACAAGTCCATAAACCTACTAATATTTTAGCCTACCAGTATGCTATAGGGACTTGACTCCTGCCATTCTACAGATACCTGAGACCTTACCATAGAACAGAGTGACATACCTATGTAACGAAACTTTTCTTAACCTTGTGGATTCACATCGTTTTACCTGGCGTTAGGCTGTCACATGTGAGGAATGAGGTAGCACCTATTGAGAGTTCTTAAGCGAGTGACGACCATATTTCTACGAGACTCAACACTCGCCTCCCTACATAACACTAGAGTATGTCAGACCGAGCAGAGTTTCGCACCGGGATTTCCACTCACCCCCTACTGTAGTATCGGTTACCATTGGTTAACCCGCACGAATTGAGGGAATGAGTATACATTGACCAGAGCACATGCCACAGCCCGGATGCTAGGCTCTACAGAACCATGCAGAGTATGTTGTCATGCTCGCCTAGAGATACGCTGTGCAATATGTCAGGTTGTTCTCGCCTCCTTTGACGTTGGATTAGTTGGTTTGTATGAGATGAGTCGCCTGAGCCATAAACGTGTGTAGTGAGAGGTCATAGCAGCTATCCTTGTTCTCTTATAGAATAGGGTGAAATGTTTGACTCGGGACCCAGTCACGTAGGACCTAGTGAGCGGTCCGATTCCTTATATAGGGACCCCTGAGAGTTGGATCCCCGGCTGGCGACGGTGAGCCATGCAGCTCATTGGTTATACACTCGACCTAGCAGGGGACTCATAGCACACTTTGGGTTGGTTGTGGGACTTGGGAATAGAGTTTCCTAAGAGTACATGTAGATGATCTGATTTCATAGATGAGGATTAGAAGGACATGGGTAGATGCTAGCGAGGGTGGGTCTTACCCTCGATGTGGTTTTTCTAGACATGAGCTCAAGTGGGAACCTTACGATACTCTAGAGTATGCTGCTTGACCAACCTAGTAGGCCCTTAGGGGATTTGACCTAGGTTTTCCCGCTAGGAGTTAGCAGTAGGGATCAGAACAGAAGAGCATGATGATGGCAATGCTGCGGAACATGCACATATAGTAGTATGGATCAGAACAGAAGAGAATGATGATGGTCATGTCGGGATAGGCACAGATAGCTTAGAACCGAGATGTTTATGCTGGCAACATCACAAGCAGGAGACCATGCATGACGGGCGTGGTTGCAACAAATGAGGAGGTACATGGAAACAATCAGGAAGAGTGGAGGATTACAACTGGTGTGTATCTAACTTCCAGGTAGTGGTTTAGTGGAACCTCTTTGAGTTGAAATTTTGAGGACAAAACTTTTATAAAGAGGGAAGATTGTAAAACCCACGATTCGAGTCGGGGTTTTATGTTTAGAACCGGTCGGTTCGACCGTTATTTTTAGTCGAGTCAGTTTCAAGACACGTGTACCGAGTCGACGCCGGTTGCGTGTATGAGCTATGAGGGTCATGCGTACCCAAGTATATGATGATAACGTCATGAGTACAGCAGAACAGAATGAGTTATCAGAATATATAAGAGTATGCAGTTTATTTTTATTTTTTATTATTATCATATATACAGTGATCGTAGAATTAGTTTTAGGTCGTTTACCGCATTAGGACGTGTTATGGGCAGTTTGGGTGGGTTGTTAGTTATAGAGCATGTCATGATGTTTTGGTGTTTGTTTGATTTTATGGGATTTTTCGATTTTTTAGGATTTAATACGACTTAGTTATTATTCTTGACTCTAGCCGGAGACGAGTCAAGTAGTATTTACAAGTTTGCCACCCAACCATTTCTTCTCCTCCCCGACACTTTCCCCTTCCAAACCCTAGCCGCCCCCACAGTTTGGTGCAGCTACTGCCGACGCCATCGCTGCCTTGCCATTGGGCGTCGCCGCCTAGCCCTGCCACGGCGTCGCCGTGTTGCCCCGCACCAGGCCCGACCACCATTCGGCCTCCATGACGCCAGACCGCCGCAATTAGCATGGTGCCCGCGTTGCGTTTCCGTCGTCGATCACGCCGGCGGCGACCGTCGCCGCCACGATGGAGTGGTAGCCTAGACACCCTCGACCACCCAGCAACCTTCCCCGACCGGAGCGGAGGCCATCGCCGCCCAGGCCGACCAGATCTAGCTACCCATCGCTGTCGGCCCTATTTTTGTCATTTTCTGGCGAGCCGCCGCCTCCGCCGACCACGTCGACGCTGTGGATGCGCGTCGGACTAATCAAGCCGGTTCCAATGGCACCCAATATGACCCCTATCCAGCTAGTAGATGCCGCCGGCGATTGTCGCCGGAAGCTGCCCAAAGCTCCGCCGGAAAATTGGAATTTGCTGGAATTCACCGAATCTTTCGCGGAGCTCACTCAATCGAACCCGATTGAATTTTGGATGCCGAAGAGAGCCGAATTTGAGCTCCGAGACACGCGACGGAACTCTAGTCGTCGCCAATTGCCGACGATGTGGGGTATAATTACCTCCGAATTTATAATTTAAACTTGATGATTGTTAGTACAGCATGCTAGGGTTGGTTTATTGATGTGAGTAATGCTTAATTATGGATGAAACGATGAGATTAATTGTGAATGAAGAGTAAGTGATCTAATGAGAGCATGATAAGTGATTACGACGTAACTTAGAAAAACATGATAAGATTGGTATGAATAGGATTAGTTAGAATTATTCTCATACTTATAATTATTTGATTGTTGATTGATGTTCATTGAGTTTCATGCATCATTTAGTTAGCGGGCGTTAGTATTTAGCTTTGATGTGTAGGTACAGAGTAGGAGCTCGCCGCTTAGGCGCGATGACACGCTTGGAGCTTCTACCAGGTCCATTTCAGGACTCGCCTCTATTTTTACTCTCTTCCGTTGTATGGTGGATTTAATGCCTGCAGGACGGGTTAAGTGGAGTTTTATCGGATCCCACTTAACTCGGGCCATCTAGCCGAACAGATTTTCGGATTAATAACCCCTCGAGGATGAGATCCCTCGAGGATGATTTTGAAAACAAGATCCACCACAAGTTGCCTTCGGGCCTATTATATAAATCCCTATCCAGCCCTATATATATACACACACACGTAGTTTTCGCATTTTTAGTGAGACGAGAGATGGAGAAACCGACTGCACGTACCATGAGCGGATGCCGTGACAGTCAAAGCGGGCTCTGGATTAGTGCCAGCGGACTGTTCCATTCCCGAGGGATCCTGACAACTCCGCGTTTGAGTTCCTCACACCCGAAGAACGTGGAGGTTTACGGGTACTGTTTAGTACAGCGCATGTCCGGACTTGTGGTTCAAAGGGTACTAAAGGCAACTGCCTGAGAGTACTCGACCTTCGTGCTCAAGGCCGGGAGAAATATGGAGGTAAGGAGAGGGCTTAGGATTTGAGACCAGAAAATGAAGTAAGAAAATGCCGAGAGCGGCATCAGCAGCAATAGATTAGTAAGTTCGGGATGCTACCGGGTCTACAGCCCAGTGGCTCCTCAGTAGTGCCCTTCATAGTGTTCACATGAAGTATATGACGTTTTCTTTCATATGAGAATTTGCTCTCATAGTCAGCTTGTTATAGTTATTTTATTTTCCGGACTAGTAACAGTTGTTACTGACGTGTTTTTATACTATATGTAGGTAATAATCACAAGTTGGAGGAGCCAGCTTGGACGGAGGAACAATGATGTCGTTTGCACACATGTCAGTCGATAGAGTAATTAATGTTTTTGTTATGATGTTATTATCTTGAGAATGACGTGAAATGCTGAAACATGATATGATGTGATTAAATGCTTAAGATATGATGATAGGACGTAATTAAGTGCTAAGAGATGATGTGAACACGAATAGATTGCGCAATGGAAGCATGGTGGGTTGAGACCCAAGTTTCAAAATGAGTTACAACATGTTAGATTTTGTATTTTGTAGGAATGAAATTGTTTGATAGATGGTTATATATATATTTGCATATGTATATTTGACAGGGTGGGCCCTAATTGCATTTTAGGGTAAACTCTGTCCGTTATATTTCAAAATTTTTATTAGTTTTTATCGGGATTGTCTTGGTGTGTACTTTGATTTGTATGTCATTCATGTAGTACCATGTTAGGGTTTGTGCATTCATCCATGCATTGAGAGTTATATCTTTATCTTAAGACCCCGAGATTGGATCCGCATGAGTTAGGTTCGGGTTAGCCGACCTAACCGGGGCGTATAACATGCCGGTTCGGTTCACGAGCGTGAACCGGATTTGGGGTGTTACACAAGCCTTGGGCGGACAAGTAGGACTACTCCTACCTTTGGGGCAGCTAGTGTAGCTGCCCTGCCAGAGCCCGAGGTCAACAACCTAGCGCCAAATATTTTTAAAAAATCTTTTTTTAAAAAAAACAAGATCTAGCCAGTAAAAGTGGCCGTAAAGGTAAAGTAGCACCTCAATTCAGTCATGATGGATAGATCAAATTGTGATATTATAATTTAAAAAATTACTCGTTGGGCAACTATATATACACTTTATAAAAGTAGATTTTAACTTAAAAGATGTTTAAAACAAATATCATACTAAGTTTCATAGAATGTGTAGAGTTATATTACATAGGACAGACGTTACACCTAAAATTTGAATTTTAAGTCAAAAGATACGGCAATAGATTAAAACCAATCAAATAAATATTAATATAACTATATTGAAAACTAAATAATATATCTACATCACACGACCTCCTTTCGTCAAAATATAAGGCAAAACTCAAATTTTGCATCGCATTAGGTGCACAAATAAAATATCGTTTCATGGCACATGGCAACCCCTTTTTCTTATCCTGGTAGATGGTAGAGGAAGACAGAAGTTCTCTTGGAAGTGCAGGGTCACTCCGTAGAATGTCACCCCTTGGATGTCTAGAAAACTCTAGAAAACATCTGTGTCCATACTTCTCCTTCCCTTTTTTTTTTCTTGTTTTTCTTATTCCGCCCTAGGAGATATATAGAACCTTTAACTAACATCATGATATCATTCGTAAAAGAAGACAATGGAGGATTGCGGTAACGGCGATGACAGACCACAGCGGAGGAGATTAAGTTGATAATGGCAAGTTGGTAGCTATATCTACTCTTATTAATAAAAGAAGAATTTAATATTGACCTCTGATTAAAATTAGGAGATTTAACTAATTAAAATATAAGAAAATAAAGAAAATAAAAAAATTTATTCTAATTTGTTTTCTCATTTAATTAAGATCTCTCTTAATCAATCAGAATCTATATTTAAGATACTAAATTATTATATATTCTATCTCATCATTTAAGGCGAATTTAATTATAAAGTTAAAATTTATATATAATATAAATCACGCATTGTCGTAGTGAGCCCGGTTTTAGGAATGGGAAGCTTTGCGTGAAGAAGAAAATCAGATCAATAGAAGGTGAAAAAGGAAAGAAAGGAAAGTCACTCCAAGAAGTGATTGAAGTTGTAGGAATAAATGTTTCTAGGAAGATGGCGACCATTTGAGCTCCTCCAAAGTGAGTGCACCTTCAACTCTTTCGAATTGTTCCTCTCTTATCAGTAATTACTTCATATTATGGGAGCGTTGTACTTCGCGGTCAGGATCCATCTTTTGCTCCTCCTGAGTTTAGCTGTCAGAGTGACCTAGCTCATGAAATGAGTTTTCTTGGGCTTTCAGAAGCTGATAAATGCACTACAATGCATTGAAAAGTGAAGGTATATGGCTGTTATTTTCAGTTTAACTATTTCTATTATGCAGATACTTTATCGGCCAAATGATGTGTCTAGCACACGTTGTGCATTAACTTAAACGTTTAATTGATACTATTCTTGTTATATTGAATTTCATTTCAGGAAGAGAATAGTAACAGTTCTGTATGTACCTCAGACTTTGAGGAAAGGTTATCACAATATCAAAAGATAACAGGTTCAGAAAGGTGAGATTAATCAATTAATGCAGAAAGCTAGGTTTAATCAATTAATGCTTTAAAATCAGATGCGTTCATAGTAAAAATAGCTCTTCAGATATCACTGTTGACAAATGCAGTCAATACATATGTAATTTCTTCTAGAGGGATATGTGATAAAAATAAAACTAGAGGGATCGGGTCTCATATTTATGCGGCAGGATGTTAGGAGTGGGCCATCTTAATAGCATATAAATTCAAGAAGGAACTTAAGTTAAATCTTAAAAGGAGTTTAGCAAAAGGATGTCATCCTTCCGGTTAATAAGTCTTCTTTTTCTTTTACCTTCAGATTTAGTAGCAGGTTGTGTGTTAGAAATTAATCAGTGGCTAAGTGCTTAAAGGGGGGATGAATTAGATTAAGGGAGTGTAAATGTAGGCTGTAAATTAGATTAATGGGGAGGGTCTTAATTAAGAGGTGAATAGTATTTGCACTAGAAGATATGTATGGCTCAAATTGTCTCCTCCATTCACCAAGAGCTCCATGACAACAGACACATTTATTCAACAACGGGTACAAGTGCTTTGGAAAAAAACAACCGGTACAAGTAGCGGGGAAAACAAAAACACACGCTCCCGGAATCTAGAGTAGATCACGATCAGACCCAAAGCCTTTTTTAAAAAAAGGGGACGAAATGATCGATTTCTTGATCAATGAGCATGGGCTTATCTCAGACTCGATCAATATTTCTTACTAGTTCCTGGAACCTTAATCTTCATGCCAAAAACTTGGACGTCATCCTTGCGGCTCCAATCTCTCAAAGACGTCTCAATCATGATCTGGGTAAGGAGTAACTTTACCTCACTATCAGCTTGCAGCCTCTCAATAGCAGCAATGAGAGCCTCCACGGGAATGTCTGTTGAGAGCTCTGATTGAACTCATTGATGGCTGCGACGGCCATCTTGGTCGGAAAATCCGTCGCAGACGCATTGATGGCTGCGACGGCGAATTCGACAAGTTTGAGCTGGCGGGAGTCCGAATCCGACCGCTGCAACCTCTCCAGAACACCCTCAATGGACTTGGCGAATGCAACGTCTAATGAAACTTGACTAGCCTTTGTTGATGAGCTTTTCTTCGACAACTCCATCGGAGACGGGGTTAGGGCCGATAGGCTGCCGAATTGCTTCTCCAGATGCTCAGATGCTTCTAACAAGGCATCCCTCAGTATGTCATCAACCTCAGATTCATCAATCGACGAGATCTTCTCTGCCAGATCTCCATTGACGTCGATGCTCTTCGCAGTCGATATAGATTCATCGCTCATCAATCGAGGAGTGAAGAATGAAAGGAACTTCTCTATATCAAACTTTGATGCACCCGACGAAGGTTCATCAATATCAGTTGGTGGATCAGTGTAGGATAAGAGGTGGTTGACGTGCATCATAGTTGGTGGTGCATTACTATACAACACAAGCCTTTGCACAAGAATGCTCCTATTCTTCTCCTCTTTGAGGATCCCATCGATGAGGTTGGACAAGGGGCAGCTCCTTGCAAGCTTTGGCTTCACCTGGGATGCAGCTGCTATTACTGTTTTCTGAATGCTTCATCCATGGTCGGAAAATTGATTGCATGTGAGGTTACCGGTGATACAATGTTTGAAGGTTGAATGTGGTATATATATGGGTTTGCATTCCAATAAAATATATTTGTTGAAAGTATATACTTTCAACAACTTAATAACTATCAACCCTTTAGAGGTAATGCTATATATGGACCATTAGAATACATCTGCGGCTTAAATTATGTTAGAGTTATTGTAAAATTATAAATTTATAATGCATGTATTGATTTCTTAAATAAAAAGGGTAAAACCATAAAATAATAATGAGAGACGTAAAAATATAGATAAATTAATTAATGACATGTGGAAATAAAAAGCATATGCAAACAAAACTAAGTTTTCTTTTGAAAAATAATCTGGGGTTAGCGCCAATGTTTGTAATAAGACCCAATGAATAAATACAATGTTAATATTTATAATTATTAATATTAATGATATATAGCCCATTGTCAAACTCAGAATATTAAAAGAATTTCGGGATACCAAATAGAGGTAACTGTTTGTTGTTCCATAGAAGATGGAGGGCCTTAAAACATCTCTATAAATATGGACTCATTTGCCTAATTCTAAAATAAGACATTATGTAAGAGAAAAGAGAGAAATAGAAAAATAATATATAAATAAGAAGATGGATCAATATTATTTACTAGTTTAATCTTATACAGAGTATACTGAGATAGAAATAATAGTTTAATCTTATACAGAGTATATTGAGATAAAAAAATCTTGTAAAGTAATCTCAATAGTATAGGTTGAGTGAATAATCTTTTTGTACTTGTATATCTCTATATGTTTGATGGGTGTAATCATTAGTTGAGGTAGTGGATTGTTTGTTGTTGTCCTGTGGTTTTTGACTCTCGAGAAAAGGAGAGTTTTCCACGTTAAATCTCTGTTCTTTTGGTTTTGTTTTATTTTATTTCTCAGGCATTATTTTTTCATATCTTGTGTTCGCTGTTGTTAATCTCCAACTTTGGAGATTTTTTCAACAATCGGATCTTTATTTGAGTAGGAGTCATGGCAGATACTTCCAAGACTAGGAAGATTGAGAAGAAATTTGATGGAACAAATTATCAGTGGTGGAGGATGCAGATTGAGGATCATCTATATGAGAAGCAACTACATCAATCGCTTGTAGGTACCAAGCTAGAAGCGATGTCAGCCGAGGAGTGGGCCTTATTGGATAGGCGAGCCTTAGCTATTGTCCGATTGTGTTTAACAGAGTCTGTGGTGTTTAATGTCTCCAAATAGACAACTACCAAAGGGTTGATGGAGGCATTACCTGGTGTTTATGAGAAGTCATCAGCCTCTAAGAGGTTATTTTTGTTGAAGAAGCTTGTCTATTTAAGGATGCTTGAAGGTAAATCTATTGCTAATCATTTGAATGATTTCAATAAAATTTGGGCACAACATGAATTTTTGAAGATGACCTTTAATGAAGATATTAAATCTTTAATATTCATGCGTTCTTTGCCGGAGAGTTGGGATACGGTAATTACATGTATAAGTAATGCAACAAAAGAAAAACTAAAGTTTGATGAAGTGCTAAGTGCAATCTTGAATCACGAGATAATGAAGAGGAGCATGGTAAATAGCACATCGTCTATCTCAGGCACAGCTTTGTCAGTGGACAAAGGCAAGGGCAAAGAAAGAGGAAGAGGTCAAAGTAAAGGTCCTAATAACTGAAGGCGCTCTAAATCCAAAGTAAAATTCAAGGGTAAGATTACTTGTTGGATTTATGACAAGGAAGGACATGTAAAGAAGGATTGTCGCGAGCGAGTCAAGAATGTAGCTAATGTTGTAGATTGTCATGAAGAGAAATTTAGTTTATTTGTTCATGATGATTACAAAACATATACATGGTATATTGATTCATGTGCTTCATTTCATTTTACTTCTCACAAATAATGGTTTTGTGATTTTGTCAAGAGTGAGTTTGGATATGTAACAATTGGCAATGGTCAGAAGTGCAAAATTGAAGGTAAGGGAGTAATTCATTTGAAGATGCATGATGAAGGTAAACTCAAGGAGGTCAGGTATATACCTAAATTGAATAAGAATCTTATATCTGTTAACAAGTTGGACCAAGAGGGCTATATGATCACATTCGAAAATAATCAGTGGAAGATCAGTAAGGGAGCATTGGTGGTGATCAAGGGGAAGGCGGTGAGCACACTTTACCCATTGTCTACCAAGGTAGATCCACTTGTTTCTTTGGCCGCTAAGAATATTGACGTATCAACTTTATGGCATAGAAGGCTTGGTCACTTGAGAGAGAGTGGGATGAGAATTTTACATTCCAAGAAGGTTTTTGACTGGTATAATTGATTCTAACTTTGATTTTTGTGAAGACTGTATTTTAGGTAAGTAGAAATGGGTTAGTTTCACAAAGGATGGGCGAGAGATGAAATCCAAAAGGT
Source organism: Piper betle (assembly GCA_033002965.1). Classification (NCBI taxonomy): domain Eukaryota; kingdom Viridiplantae; phylum Streptophyta; class Magnoliopsida; order Piperales; family Piperaceae; genus Piper; species Piper betle. The sequence continues at coordinate 1,746 of JAURVB010010166.1, read as the reverse complement.
TAGTGTTGGTTCATACAGATGTTTAGGGGGCAGCCCATGGTAAATCTTTTGGAGGTAATTTCTATTTTGATACCTTCATTGATGATTTTAGTAGGAAGACATGGATCTACACTATTAAGAAAAATCAGAAGTCTTTAGCATTTTCAAGATATGGAAAGCCCGAGTTGAGAATGAAACATGTTTGAGATTGAAATGTCTTCTGTCGGATAATGCCGGAGAATATTGCAATAAGGAGTTTGACTCCTATTGTGAAAAGAGGGGAATTAGAAGGATCAAGACAGTGTTAAGGACACCACAATAGAATGGGGTGGTGAAGAGAATGTACAGGACCATCCTAGAGCGATCGAGAAGCATGAGAGTTCGTGTTGGACTCCCTTTGCTTTTTTGGGGTGCCACTGTGGATACAGCTGTCTATCTAATTAACCGAAGTCCATCAAGCATCTTTGATGGAAAAATATCGGAAGAGGTATGGACTGGTAAGAAAGTTGACATATGCACATGTTGATAAAGAATCAAGAAAGAAGCTTGATTCAAAATCCCTCGAGTGTGTATTTCTTGGATATGGGGGTGACAAGTATGGCTACGGGATGTGGGATTTCGAGAACAACAAGGTGTTTCGAAGTTAGGATGTTGTATTCAATGAAAAGTGAATGTACAAAGACAAGAAGAAAGAAAAGAGTGAGGTGTCAAAAGAAAAAGAGTATACGGAGCTTGATGAGACATATGAAGAGATACAAAGTGCTGAAAATTAAAGATTTGTTCCAAGTGATGTGGAACAATTATCTTCTAAGAAGACCGAACAAGAAGGTGAGTCATAGGCAAATCAACTAAATGATGATGAATCAGAATCTAAATATTCTCATGCATAAGTTGAAATTAATGACTCAGAGCCACCATAAGAGATAGTTGTTGCTCCCGAACCAAGGAGGAGCATAAAAGGTTAGTACTCAAAAATTAAATTTAATTGTATAACATGCCATGAGTGACAAAGCTCATCTTAAGTGGGAATTGGCCATAAAGGATGGGATGTCAACATTGGAGAAGAATCATACATGGGAGTTGATGAAGTTGCCACAAAAAAGGAAGGTTCTACAAAACAAGTGGATTTATCGGGTCAAGTATGAAACCGGTTGTGTACAAGGGTATAAGGCAAGACTTGTGGTGAAAGGTTTTGGTCAAAAAGAAGGAATTGATTTTCATGATATATTTGCACCTGTTGTAAAATGACTTCTATTAGAATTATTTTAAGTATTGTGGCTATAAAGGGGTTGTATTTAGAGCAGCTTGATGTAAATACAGCTTTCCTTTATGGTGATTTGGAGGAGGAGATCTATATGAAACAACCAAAAGTATTTGAAGTCAAAGGTAAAGAAAATATGGTGTGCAAATTGAAGAGGAGTCTATATGGACTCAAACAAGCACCAAAACAGTGGTATTTGAAATTTGACAAGTTTATGTTGGATAATGGATTTGCTAGGAGCAATTCGGACCACTGGGTATATCTATAAAAGTTTAATGTGGCAATTACATTATTTTAACTTTGTATGTAGATGACATGCTGCATGCAGGGACTTGTATAGAGAAAATCTTTAATCTCAAGATGAGGTTAGCCAAGAGTTTTTCAATAAAGGACCTAGGTGAAGCAAAACAACTTCTTGGGATGCAAATTACACAAAACAAGAAGAGCAAGAAGTTGTGGTTATCTCAAGAAGGGTATGTGAAGAAAACTCTTGAGAGATTCAATAT
>JAURVB010010165.1:0-19799 GCA_033002965.1 Piper betle | reverse complement strand
CGCGCTGATTCGGTTGTGTTGCTGCATATTAAGCCCCGGGTTGGTCACTTCAACATTTTCTCATCTTCGGATCCAATCTCGGCGTCTTAAGATGAAGATACGATCTATCATGAATGAATAAATGCGCAAAATCCTAACATGGTACTACACGAATGACATGCAAATTAAATTTCACACCATCATAATTATGATCAAAAATTATGAAATAAAACATACAGGGTCTCCCCTAAAAGTGCAATTATGGGCCCACCCTGTCAAAATAATATATATAATATATATATAAATATATATCACATGCATCCATGATTTCATTCACATAAAATCTAACATCTCATGAATTCATTCTGAAGCTGGGGTTTCAACCCACCACGATTCCACTGCGCATCTCTAGTCGTGTTCACATTCATATCATGTCTCATGCATTTGAACATGTCATTCATAATATAATAATATAACAACACAATATTAAACATTCAAAAATCTAACATGTGTGTGTGCAGAAGACCTCATTGCTCCTCCGTCCTGGCCGGCCCATCCGTCTCGTGCTTATCACCTACATATATATAAGAAAACGTCAGTAACAAGCGTTACTGGTCCGGAAAATAAAATAACTATAACAAACTGGCTATGAGAGCAAACTCTCATATCAAAGCAAACATCATACTCCACGTGAACACTCTGAAGGGCACTACTGAGGAGCCACTGGGCTGCAGACCCGGTAGCATCCCGAACTTACTGCTCTGCTGCTGGTACTGTGCTACTCTCAGCACTTCTTTTTCAGTACTTCTCGTGAAACTTTATCCTAAGCCCTCTCCGAACCTCCATATCTCTCCTGGCCTTGAGCACGAAGGCCGAGTACTCTCAGGCAGTCGCCTTTAGTACCCTTTGAACCACAAGTCCGGACATGCGCTGTACTAAACAGTACCCGTAAACCTCCACGTCCTCCGGGTGTGAGGAACTCAAACGCGGAGTTGTCAGGATCCCTCGGGAATGGAACAGTCCGCTGGCACTAATCCAGAGCCCGCTTTGACTGTCACGGCATCCTCTGCATGGTACGTGCAGTCGGTTTCTCCATCTCTCGTCTCACTAAAAACTCGATAAAACTATATATATATAGGCCTGGGAAGGGATTCGTATAATAGGCCCGAAGGCAACTTGTGGTGGATCTTGTTTTCGAAATCATCCTCGAGGGATCTCATCCTCGAGGGGTTATTAATCCGGAAAATGTTCGGTTAAATGGCCCGAGTTAAGTGGGATCCGATAAAACGCCACTTAACCCGTCCCGCAGGCATTAAAACAAACATACAATAGAAAAGAGTAAAACAAGACGAGTCCTAAACGGACCTGGTGGAAGCTCCAAGCGTGTCATCGCGCCTAGGCGGCGAGCTCCTACTCCGTACCTACACATCAAAACTAAATACTAACGCCCGCTAACTAAATGATGCATCAAACTCAATAACATCACAATCACAATGCAAGCATCCATCAACATAACAATCAGAAAATCATAAAAATTAATTAATCCTAGCTCATCCTATTCATACTAATTTTATTATGTGTCTATAACTTATGCCGTGGTCACTTATCATGCTCTGACCTGATCTACTTCATTAGATCACTGAACCTTCATTCACACTTAATCTCATCATGTAACTTATCATTTCATCCCTAATTAGTCATTAATCACATCACACACAATTATCATGCTCAACTCGATCTACCTCATTAAATCACTCCCTATTCATTCTCAATTAATTGCATCATGCAATCATCACTACACTCATACTCATATGTTTATCATGACAATTATTTAATTCTAGCATGTTATACTAACAATCATAATCAATTTTAAAGAAATCAATCGGAGGTAATTATACCTCACGTCGTCGGCAATCGGCGACGGTTAGGGTTCCGTCGCGCGCCTCGGAGCTCAAATTCGGCGCTCCTCGGCGTCCAAAGCTCGATCGGGCTCCACTGGGTGAGCCCCGCGGAAGATCCGGTGAATTCCGGCGAATTCCAGAAATTCCGATTTTTCGGCGGTTTTCCGGCAGCTACTGGCGGTTTTCCGGCGACTTCCGGTGGTTTTCCGGCAACCGTCGCCTACGGCGTCTACTAGTCGGAAAGGGGTCGTGTTGGGTACCCTCGGAACCGGCTCGGCGAGCCCGACTCATCTATGGCCTCAACATGGTCGACGGAGTTGGCGGCTCGCCGGAAAATGGTCAAAACAGTGGCCGGCCGTGGTGGTTGCTAGATCCGGCCGGCCACGGCGGCAACGGCCTCCGCTCCGGTCAGGAAACGTCACTGGGTGGTCGACGGTGCTGAGGCGACCACCTGATCGTGGTGGCGATGCTCGCCGGCGGCGGAATCGGCGACGCGACCGAAATGTAGCCGCGGCGCTAGGTGGCCCGATTCCGACGTTGCGGCGGCCTGGCAGCGGCCGGGGCTGGTCGGGGTGGCACGGCGACGCCGTGGCGGAGCTGGGCGGCGACGATCGGCGGCCGGGCGGCGCCGACAGCGGCGGCGGCGACGCTGCACAGTGGCGGCGTCGGGGTTTGGGCGTGGGGAGAAAATGGCGTCGTGGAGAAGAAGGGTTGGGTGGCAAACTTGTAATTAAGACTTGACTCGTCTCCGGCTCGAGTCAAGTATCATAACTAACTCGTATTAAATCCTAAAAAATTTCATAAAAATCGGGAAAAATCCCGTAAAATCAAACAACAACAAAAAAAATTATAATGATATGCTCTAGAACTATCAACCCACCCAAACTGCCCGAACGCGTCCTAACGCGGTAAACGGCCTAAAACTAATTCTACGATCTACTATATAAAAAAATAAAAAAAATCACTGGCATACTCTCATATATTCTGATAACTCATTCTGTTCTGCTGTGTTCCTGACGTTATCATCATATACTTGGGTACGCATGACCCTCATAGCTCATACACGCGACCGACGTCGGCTCGGTACACGTGTCCTGAAACTGACTCAACTCGAAAAAATAACGGTCGACCCGACCGGTTCTAAATATAAAACCCTAACTCGAATCGTGGGTTTTACATTAGCGAACCTAACCGGGGCCAGTAACATACCGGTTCGGTTCACGAGCGTGAACCGGATTTGGGGTGTTACACTATATATATGTAGTTTTCGCGTTTTCAGTGAGACGAGAGATGGAGAAACCGACTGCACGTACCATGCAGAGGATGCCGTGACAGTCAAAGCGGGCTCTAGATTAGTGCCAGCGGACTGTTCCATTCCCGAGGGATCTGACAACTCCGCGTTTGAGTTCCTCACACCCGGAGAACGTGGAGGTTTACGGGTACTGTTTAGTACAGCGCATGTCCGGACTTGTGGTTCAAAGGGTACTAAAGGCGACTGCCTGAGAGTACTCGGCCTTCGTGCTCAAGGCCGGGAGAAATATGGAGGTAAGGAGAGGGCTTAGGATAAAGTTTCACGAGAAGTACTGAAAAAGAAGTGCCGAGAGTAGCACAGTACCAGCAGCAGATCAGTAAGTTCGGGATGCTACCGGGTCTGCAGCCCAGTGGCTCCTCAGTAGTGCCCTTCAGAGTGTTCTTGAGGAAGTATATGGTTTTCTTTCATATGAGAGTTTGCTCTCATAGCCAGCTTGTTATAGTTATTTTATTTTCCGGACCAGTAACACTTGTTACTGACGTGTTTTTATACTATATGTAGGTAATAATCACGAGTTGGAGGAGCCAGCTTGGACGGAGGAGCAATGAGGTCTTGTACACACACACATGTTAGATTTCTGAATGTTTAATATTGTATTATTATGTTATTATATTGTGAATGACATGAGTAAATGTTTGAGCATGATGATATGATGTGAATGAAATGCTAAGACACGATAATAGAATGCAAAATATGATCAGAGTTGAGCAGCGGAAGCGTAGTGGGTTGAGACCCGAGCTTCAGAATGAATACGTTATAAATGAGATTTTGTGTGATTGTTAATGCATGCCGATATATTTGTATATATATTATTTTGACAGGGTGGGCCCATAATTGCACTTTTAGGGGAGACCCTGTTAGTTTTACTTCAGAATTTTCATCGATTTTGCTCGTAATTGTGATGGTGTGAAATTTAATTTGCATGTCATTCATGTAGTACCATGTTAGGATTTTGTGCATGCATTCATTCATGACAGATCATATCTTCATCTTAAGACGCCGAGATTGGATCCGCACGAGTTAGGTTCGCGTTAGCCGACCTAACCGGGGCCTGTAACATGCCGGTTTGGTTCACGAGTGTGAACCGAATTTGGAGTGTTACACATATCCACATAATCAAGGAGAAAGCATGAAAGGTATCTCCCTCTAGATTGCACAATCTTTAATAGAATTTTCACAATCTTCAATAAAATTTTCTCTAATGGTTTGTTCAATTTATCAAAGGGTTTGTTTGGTTGTCTTGTACAAAAAAATGTAAAATTTGGAGATAAACTTTCTTTGTGTTTGGTTGTTCAGAAATTTAATCAAAATAAATTTTATTTTCAGTCAAAACAAGTTTATGTAAAAAATTTTCAAACTAACTTTTTCTTGTAAAAATAAAAGTAATTGAGGGAAATTTTTAGAGACAGACAATGAAAAGAAATATTTTATTTGTATCTTATTTTTCTACTAATCAAACATATAAATAAAATCTTTAAAATTTTTGTATCATTTCATTCCATTGCATTTCTATTTCCTAATAAGTCATTTTAAAATTTTCACTATTTTATGGGAAATGAAAATTTCCTAATTTCATAAAAAAATGGAAATACAATGAAATGAAATGATATGAAAACTTTAAAGATATTATATAACGACCTGACCTAAAGTACAATATAAGGAGCCTAAGTAATATCTTCAGAAGTGGTTAATTAAGTTAAAGATTTATAGCATATTCTTACTTATAAGCAAGATCTCAATCAAGTAATAAGTATTAGATCTTAAACTAAATTCATAGATCTTATAATCCACCAACCTTAGGGAATTTTTTAAAATTCTGACACTTGACCTGTTTTCAGCCCCAAGCCATGTGACTTCTTTTGGTCGTGATGAATAGTTTAACCAACGTTCTTAGTTCAACCTATTCTCTAACATGAAACCAAGTTAGTCTAATATCATATATAACGATCCGGTTTAATTAGGACAAATTAATGGATTATAGATTTTTAACTAAATTAAATAATTTTAATGAAATAATTTAAGCTCATTGGGTTGCTTTTTGGGCAGGGTCGTTACATATTATTTGCATGTTTGGACCCTAAGAAAATATAATAAAAATAAAATATTTCTTTTTCACATGTGTCACATAAAAATTTCCCTTTTTATTTTTAATAAAATTTTGTATTGACTTATTTTGACTAAAAATAGAATTTTATTTGACTGAATTTCTTGACAATCAAACACAAAGAATTTCCTGGACTTCAAATGTTTCATTTCTTTCGTATAATTTTCAATTTCTTGATCCAGGCATGTCCATGGAGAAGCAAAGTGAGAACGGTTGGAAGAGGCTAATTAAGCCTTGGATATTACAAAGAAGGGGAAGAAGAAGGAGACAGTTTGACTCCTTCTATCTCTTCCCCTCTAAGTAGTTTCGATTTCTTAGAACTTGTTACTGCCCTTTGCCCACCGCCCCACCCTACTTAGGCAAGTTAATTACATGAATCTCCTAATATTAAAATTCTCCTTCCTTTTAAATGAGGATGGCATGGAAAATTAAAATTATATTAATTGACTAGACTTAAACATTAATGAATTAGTAATTGTGTTGAAAATCCTTCAGACTTATCTACAAAACTACCTAAAAATATAAGGAATCATTATAGAATTATAGAAATGATTGATCAGGCATTTCTCAATTCTACACATTTTATGACTTTCCAATAGCAATCTTAAAAGATATTTATTATTATTAATATTTCTATCGTTCTAATTTTACCTATTAACTTATGAATGCATTTTATTTATCTTAACAATTATATTTATCTATCTATAATTATAATGAATCAAATATTTAAAGCAAAATATATAGTCTTGGTTCCGTGCATCGCATCGTACCTAATAGTTTATTATAATAAAATAAACTTCTTTTCATATAAAAAAGTTTAATTTAAATTAAAAAAACCTTATCTCTTATAATTTTATGACATATATTTTCACCATGAAACTGTATGTATTATATATGGTGTTTTGGAAAGACAACACTATTTTTAGAGATTAAATATTATATAAATATAAATTACTCTAAACAAAAGAAGCTTTATGTGCCAATTTTTGATTTTTTTAAAAAAATTTTCCCTCATAATTTTGTGCAAAATTTAGATTGATTTTTACTGAAAAAAAATCATGCCCAAGATTAGCATTAACTCTATTAGTTTTATTTATTTTATTTATTTTATTTATTTAATTTTTAATTTATCAATTACAAGGTTAGGAAACTAGGAAAAGCAATTGTCAAAGTGGGGATTATTACACAGCCGATTTTGTCACGGTTGGTCGCTAATGCGTGCATTTATGTCGCCAATAAAACCCTAACGACAAATCAACTCCCCATTCAATCCTCTCCGTCCATTCCCTGATCGGACGGATGGGATCTTCCCATTGGCCATCGCTCTCAACAGTCGCACCCATTCTCGCTTCTTTTTTCCCTTGTGGACACTCCTCGTGGCCGAAACTCTTCCACCTCCCCTCCGAAGAGCTTCATCACTCCTTCTCTAATGGCGGACCCGCGATCGACCTTCGCCTTCGTCTAATCTAACACAAACAACCTCCAAATAAAGATCAAAGTCTCGCTCTTGGCTGTGTTTTTTTAGATTTTTATCGAATTTTTCGTTGCTTGAGCACGGCACTGTGGGTGGTTGTTTGGGTTGAGGTTCCGTTGCAGAGCAACCATGGTAGAAGATTGAATCTTTTTAAGTTTTCGATCGAATACCGTCGAAGAAATAATTTGGGTTTTGGACAGATTGTTGATAACAAGCTAACAAACTGTTCTTTTGCGGTTTTCGTTTGCGGTTTCAATGGTTACCGAGAGTTCTCTTGACATGTTGCCGGAGTTGAGGCGCGGCGGCGGAGAGGTTGTGGGGAGCGAGCTCGGGACGCTGCTGAGGGAGGCGAGGAGTCGGGAGGTGGAGCTCAACCCGTACCGGAGCGGGTCGGCGCCACCCACCGTCGAGGGCTCGTTGTCAGCCGTCGGCGGGCTGTTCGGCAGCGTCGGGGAGCCGAAGGTCGGTGTGGACGAGGAGCTCCGATCAGACCCGTCGTACCTCTCCTACTACTACTCCCATGGCAATCTCAACCCCCGCCTCCCTCCTCCAACTCTCTCCAAGGAGGACTGGCGGGCGGCGCAGCGGGTGCAGACCCGGGGGAGCTCGGCGGGGTCTGGTGGGATTGGTGTTGGGAGGAAGGCGGCTGCCAATGGTGGGAGTGGGAGCCGGGTGGAGAATGGGAGGAGCAGGGCCATGTTCTCGCTGCCGCCGGGTTTTGATGCTCGTAAGGAGGAGAGCAATGGTGAATGGTTGGAGAAGGGCGGTGATGGGTTGATCGGCTTGCCCGAGCTTGGCCTCTTGGGTCCAAAGAAAAGCTTCGGTGACACTTTGCAGGTATTGTATTTTTGTTTGTAGTTCATCACTTCATATGAAGACTCCGTTTTTCTATACAAGTTATTAAAAAAATTGGCTTGTTTTTGTTTGGTATGTATTCCAATCAATGGTGACGTGCCTTGTAGTTTTAGTAGAGGGTGGTCGCTGTCTGAATCTTTACCTTGTTTGTGCGTTCTTACGTCTGAGCTTGTCAGTATTCTTGAGAAGAATTGATAATTTTTATAAACTGTACTGATAAAAGGGTGCGTTTTTAGATTATGCTGCTCTAATGAAACATTATCTTTGGCTTGATTTGTTTTGTTTTGTCCGTAGTTTAAAGTTCATACACGACTCTCTTTTGCTATTAACAATGACTTTCCTATAAGACTCTTTCTGGTTTGTTTGTGTGCATGTTCCAGTCGGTGTTGGCCTGCTTTGTATATAGTGTCTTCACTGAGGATGGTTGCTGTCTGAATCTTTTTGTTGTTTGTGCATATCTGATTCTTTTAGAATATTTGAAGGTTTTACGGCTTGTGCTGATGAAATTATGTAACTGGAATTGTTTCTAGGTCATATTATTATATTTAATTATTATCATACTTCGTTATAAAGTTCACACAACTTTTTTTTACTGTTAATAATGACTTGATAGACATTTGTGGGAATGTTAGTGTTTATTTTCCAATCAATAATGACTTATCTCATATATTGTCTTAATGGTGGATGTTTGCTGGGTTTATGTATATTTATGTTTGAGCTTGTCAGCATCGCTGGGAAAAATTCATGTTTTTATGAACTGCGCTGATAAAGGGATGTAATTTGGAGTGGTTCTTAAATCATATTAATCTAATCAAATGCGGTAATACTTTTGAATTGTGAGAAAATGAACTGGTAAAAGTTAGTACTTTTTACTTTGAACTTTCCCTTATTTTTTAAGGTAGTTTATAATTGCACTAACATGTACAATGATGTTTTTCCAAAGAGTTTAGCAAAATCCTTGTGTAAAATTTCTAGCTGCACTATTTACATATTTTGGTATTATGCTTTTGATTTATAGGATGATTTGGGACGTAGTAGTCTGCAATCAGCAATTCCTTCACACCCAGTAAGTCGCAATGCTTTTGAGGATTTTGCTGATACAATGGGCTCCACCGAAATGCACCTTGCACAATTGCACCAAGAGATTGCTTCTACTGCAAAATCTCAGAAGATAGATGGTGCCTTTCAAGGAGTTTCTGGATCAGTTTCTAATAATTTTGCATCTGCTACGGGTACATCACTTTCTAGAAGCATCACACCTGACCCTCAGCTAATTGCCAGGGCTCCTAGTCCCCGTCTTCCACCTGTGGGGGAAAGAATTGATAAGAAAAACAAAACTGGGCCAAACTCATTTATAAATTCATCCAATGGCGCAGATTCCTCAAGTCTAATAGCTGCCTTATCAAGCTTGAGCTTCTCTCCAAATGTAAAGACAGATGGCTCAGGTCATGTGCAATCAAAGATGCTGCCAGATATGGAGGCATGCCATAATTCACCTTTTGATTTGCTTGGCAGGCAGGACCCTATGAAGAAACCTAACATGTCTGCGAGAAAGTGTTTTCCTTTTTGGACAATGAAGTTGCTGCTTCAGTGGGCTCTAATCGAGTATACACAAGCTTTGGACTGGGGAGCTATTCTCTGAACCCTGCATCACCTTCCCTGGCTGGAAGTCATCTTGGTGCCAATAAATTGCCTCCGCTATATGATAATGCTGCTAATGCAGCCACGTCACTGGATTCTAGATTATCTGGAGGATTACCTCTGCACCCTTATTCCAATGTTAGTGGAGCTGATATACAAGCTCTTGGAAGAATGGGGAATCACAATGCGCTTCAGGTTCCCAGTGTGGATCCCTTGTATTTTCAGTACTTGGGGTCAGCTGAATATGCAGCAGAACTTACACCCAACTTACATTGTTCCTCTTTGGATAGAAATTTCATGGGGATGTCTGATGATGATCGAATTGAATTGCAGACTGCTTACTTAGGAGCTCTCTTGTCACAGCAGAAGTCACATTATGGAGGGCCTTTGATGTTTAAGTCTAATGCTTTGAATGGTGGTTACTGCGGGAATGATCCAATGGGCCTTGGTTTGTCCTTTTCTGGAACCTCTTTAGGAGCAGGTTGTCCGATAAGGCACAATGATCGACACTTGCATTTTGCTTCTGGAATGAGAGGCTTTGTTGGTGGTGCAATGAATCCTTGGCACACAGATATGGGTGGTAACCTTGATGAAGGATTCTCTTCCTCATTGCTGGAGGAATTCAAAAGCAACAAAGCTAAATGTTTCGAGCTGTCTGAAATTGCTGGTCATGTTGTTGAGTTCAGGTCTGTCAATAACGTTTATGCATGTATATAATTTTTTCTGGCTGAATGGCCATTTCATTTCTGCTCCCAGTCTATGCACATCGATGTCACCCATCTCATAATATCATTTTATTTCTCTGGCTTCTTCAAACAGTGCTGATCAATATGGCAGCCGTTTTATTCAGCAAAAGCTGGAAACTGCCACTACGGAAGAGAAAGATATGGTTTTCAGTGAAATCATTTTGCAAGCTCTTTCTCTTATGACTGACGTTTTTGGAAATTATGTTGTACAGAAGGTAGAAAGTTTTTACAGCATTTTCTTTATTGAAAAGTTAGAAAAGGAAAAGACTACATATGTAATTATCTTCGTTATTCCAGTTTTTTGAGCATGGAAGTCAAGATCAAAGAAGGGAGCTGGCAAACCAACTTACAGGACATGTATTGACACTCAGTCTCCAAATGTATGGTTGCCGTGTTATTCAGAAGGTAACTTATTTTTTGTTGCTGTTTAAATGCTTCCAACTAATATACTTCTAGGGTTATAGCTGACCACGTTGGAGACATGATGGATGGCATCTAATTCTAGTGTCTGAAATTTTATATGCAGGTGATTGAAGTAGTTGATTTAGACCAGCAGACTAAAATGGTTGCAGAGCTTGAAGGTCATATCATGAGGTGTGTGAGAGACCAAAATGGAAATCATGTCATTCAAAAATGTATTGAGTGCATTCCACAAGATGCTATTCAGTTTATTGTAACCTCCTTCTATGATCAAGTTGTGATGCTGTCTACCCATCCTTATGGTTGTCGAGTCATACAGGTCTGTTTGCCTGCTTATTTACATTTTTTACTTGAGCTATCATTGTTATGTTTTTCATCAGTGTATTTATTTCCTTGATAAATGGGGACCAGAGAGTGCTGGAACACTGTGATGATCCTAGGACGCAACAAATCATGATGGATGAGATTTTTCAGTCTGTTTGCATTTTGGCACAAGATCAGTATGGGAATTACGTGGTTCAGGTCTGTTTCTTCTGCTCTTTTAGTACAAAACTTCGGTCTAGGAAGATGGATTTGTGTATGAATTTGTACACCATTTTTTCACAATTTTCCTGAAAGCCATTCTATTTTGTGCACTATGAAGGTTAAACCATCTGACGATATATTTGCCTTCAACACAATGAAATTGGCTCAAAAGATAAAATAAATTTCTTTTTTGTATTCATATTATATGGTGGCTTTCTCTGCTTACTGCAAATATATTACTTTCTTTCTTTTGACCAGTGAGCAGGTAGCGACTGTGTTCAACTCTAAAGTTTGACTAATGGATCTTGTGAATTACCTAAACAGTTAATATTAATATCTTTATACTACGGAAAATAGTCCTATGGGATTTTGTCCTTTTTGTCTTTCATCTTCTAGTTTATGAGTGTGCTTGGTGTGTGTAACAGCATGTTCTGGAGCATGGGAAGCCACATGAAAGGTCTGCCATTATCGAGAAACTAGTGGGACAGATTGTTCAAATGAGCCAACAAAAGTTTGCCTCCAATGTTGTTGAGAAGTGTTTAACTTTTTGCAACCCAGAGGAACGTCAGGTTTTGGTGAACGAGATGCTTGGTACTACAGATGAAAATGAGCCTTTGCAGGTATCTGCTTATTTATGGATGCCTAATTTGCGACTGTTAAGTGTATTTATTATTTTCTTACATGTGAGACATTAGTAAAGACAACAATAATGAAATATGATTACCACAGTCTATATCATGGCTTACAGCATCTTAATAATGCGTGTCTAGATTGTTGGCTGAGTCACCGCCACAATAAGAGAGGGGGACAGGAAGGGAGCAAGGCAAGGGGAATGCTAATGATTTTGCCATTATGGCTGAGATATCAGGATCTAATGAGGCTATTATTGTGTGTATTTTGACTTCGACCACTATTTTCACATCAGAGACATGTTGGAGCTCGAAAAGATATTTTATGATATCAGAAAGCTATAAAATGATTAAAAATATTTTACAAAAATAAAGCAAGGTGTATATTCCCCTAAAAAAGGCAGCAATAATTTTTAAAAATGTAATATAGGTGCTTGATACTGTCTCTAAAGGTGGCATCCTCAAATTGCCTGTATGATGTGAAGTAGTTTGTGTTACATGTGAAAATGTATAAATAGACAAGCTTTGTTTACTTCACCTTTGACCTTATATCCCAAAACGGTGATTGGTAAGGTGTCTGTGCATGGGCAAAATTTTTTATTGCATTTAATATTTTTTTGGCATAAGTTTTGCTTGCCCGTTGAATAAGGTACTCATAATTGAATGATAATCTTTTGTTGGAATTGGGAACACTGAATTTTATATCATTGTCTTCACCATGCTCGCAGGCAATGATGAAGGATCAGTTTGCAAATTATGTTGTACAGAAGGTCTTGGAAACATGTGAAGACCAGCAGCGTGAGCTGATCCTTTCCCGAATAAAAGTACATTTGAATGCTCTGAAGAAGTATACGTATGGAAAACATATTGTTGCACGTGTAGAAAAACTTGTAGTAGCTGGAGGTAATAAAATCTTAGCACATACTTCTCTCATCTGTTAACTTCCTTTCTACTACAAAGAGGGGTGACAATTTGTGTTCTCTTGCTTATAGACAGCACTTCATTTTCTATGTTTTGTACAGACTTCTAAAAGTGATGGCTTCATGTTAGAAATGAAAATTACCACCAAAACTACAATTATTTAATAAGTTTTTGCCCGAGCATTTGTGTGTAAAACTTTAAAAGTTATAACCCGTTAATTTGGATTATAAAGTTGCTACTCTTGAGGTCATGAGAAGACATTTAACCTATTATGAACTGTGGATTATTGTAATGTCTTCTATTTTCATTCAATTTCTTATGTGCTTGAAATAATTATTTGATAAGAGCTTTTGCTACTGATTGCAGAAAGAACTGGAATGCAAACTGCATATCCTTTGTCTTAGATGGATAATAAAATATTGTACAGCTGACAGAGGCTAGGTCTAAGCTTCCTCTTTCAACCTTCTTATCCACAAAGGTTAGTACAGGCTGCAGGCTGATTTCAAATAAGTTGTATGGCTTGGCTTGTACTTGTAAATTTCAAAATCTTGTAGCTTGGAGATGAAAATAGTTTTGTAGACGTGGGAGGTTCTGATGGTGGACGCTGACCTGCCGTTCAAATGCGGGGAGACGTAGAACTGTACAAGTTTCATGTGTTGTAAAGAAGCGGAAGGGAGTAATTTTTTTAGTTATGACTGCACAAGCCCTGCAGAAGAGGAGGCTGCTCTTGAATTCATTGAGTAGTTTATTGTCCTTCACTCAGAACTTTGCCTGTGAGTATGTGAGACTCTCAGTTCTTGTAAGTTCATGGGGCACAATTTTTGCAATGTATTGAGAATTTCTCTAATTGTATACTGCCTGGTGCTTCTGCGGATAATTATTTTTTGTTATCTCAATTTAATTTGTTTGATAGCTGCTTGTAACTGTTTAAAACTTCAAACCCTCAGATGCTAGCTGCATATTTAATCGTCACAAAACTAAAAAAAGCTTAGCTATAAAATGAGGCACATAGCCAGGATGACAAGCATATTGTATGATTTTTTGTTTTAGAATATAATATGATGACATGGCATTTCAAACAGAACAAGTTTCATTCCTCCATATAACGCCCATGAGATTTAGATTCGTGAAATGTGTCCGTTAATGTTGGTCATGTTTTCTTTCTGAACATTTTAAGCAGTTTAAAACACTACAAGAAATCACCAGAGCTTTTAGCATCAGACATAGCCAAAAAGCTCTTATCAGAGTCAGAATAACATGCATTTCATCAGCCAATTCAATATTACATGACACTCGAGCAAGCAATCCTTAACTTCAAACAAGGCAAAAGTATCATTCCTTCTCACCCAGATCACCAAACAAAACCAAGCAAATAACAAAGCGCTAAATGATCACTCTCACAACCAACCAACTAGATCAAATCAACAAAGGGTGTATCATTTGGTGGGGGGACAAAAGGTGATGAGGTATCTTGCAGCTTGGCAGGAATGGAGGCTTGAGGAATCATCATAAGCAAAGCTGTAAGCGCTGGGGCAATAGGCCTTGAATAGATGGGCAAATAGAGTCGGCTTGCACCTCTTTGGGAAGCATACTCCCCAGTGCAACAATACCTGTCCAATTTGGTAGCAGTGCAGGCACTCTTGCACCCCACCACTTTGGACCCCTTCCTCAATTGCAACATGGCCGGGCAGCCCACATTCAAGTCGGCCTTGCACGCCGCAACACTGCAACCGCCACCCCCGCCATGACCATGCCCATGGCCGCTGCCTTTGGCTGGCATCATGGAGACCGGCATGTTGAACCCATCAACCAAAGTGACGTCGTAGTAGTGTAAAGCTGATTTGGGGGTGCCGAGGGTCATCTCCACCACCGTCGCCGGCAGGGCACCGCCCGTGCCCATGCAGTGAAGAAGGCCGGCGCAGTCGCCGGACTCGCAGGAGCCTTTGCCTTTCTCGTCGAAGCAGCAGCCCTGCCGGCCCCAGACTCTGCCGGACCACCCGTGGGGGACATTGACCGCCACTTCCTCGCCGAGGCCGAGACGGAAACCGCCCTTTCTCGGTGTCGGGTGGCCGGCGCCGCCGAGGATTCCGGGCCAGACTGTCTCATTGCAGTTGTTAACCAGTACCAGTAGTGTCCCACCTGCACAAACATTGCACCAAGTAAATTGATTTGGGTAATCAAGAAAAGGCTATTATCAAAATGATCCTATATATGTGTACTTGTGAGCGAGATGGAGAGGAAGGTGTAGATCAAGACGAGAAATTGAAAGAGGAAGAAGTGTGATGAATTGTTCATCTTTGGGCGAGTTTTGAGTTTGGAGGGCCGCACTGGTTGTGTGCTGTATGGAAGAGGGGTGCATGGGAAGTTGTTTAGTTTCATGGACGGAACTGCAAGTGCAACCGTTTATGAAGGGGTAGGATAGAATAACCGTTAATACTTTGAATTTTTTTTGGTCGTGTCTTTTCTTTTTGCCACCGTTTACTATTTAAAAATTCGGCAGATGAATCCCTTGCTTTGATGAGAAGAGTTCTTCCACTTTTCACAATATTAAGTCTAAAATATTTAATTTGTCGGATATTTTATGTTAGTATATACAATTTAATACATATTTTAATATTTGGTCTAGTCTTTATTAGACTCCCAAACGCATAATTAACCCCATTTATCGTAAAATATTCGGGTTTGTTTTCTGTTTTTATTGTGTGTCAATCTTTTTTGCCTTGCACTTGATTCTATCCCCATAATTATTCTATAAGCCCATTTATACTTATTTGATATAATATTT
This sequence comes from Piper betle, assembly GCA_033002965.1. Taxonomy (NCBI): domain Eukaryota; kingdom Viridiplantae; phylum Streptophyta; class Magnoliopsida; order Piperales; family Piperaceae; genus Piper; species Piper betle. Next base: position 4,507 of record JAURVB010010165.1, on the reverse strand, counting down.
CATTATCAATAATCAATATATTAATTTTCAAGAAAATTTAGGAGTACAATTCTACTGAAATTAGGAATTTTGAATCTGTTTGTAAATTTTACCTATATATAATTTATAATCATGTTATTGGAATTAAAGTTTGTTGCTAATAATACATATATACTTAATTTAAGATTTCTATTTATTTATTATTTTTATTATTATTTATATTATTTATTGTTAGGAAAATATTATTATTTTATCGTAGAAAAAACTTGAAAATTTGATAAATTTTATTTAATTATTAAGATTTTATTTAAACTAAAAATTTTCTGCTTATTTATACCTACTCAATTAGAATTATAACTTTTTTAACATAAAATTATAATTACTTTTTATATTTGTATATAACTATTTTGTTTTAAAAATAGATTTTTTTTGTTAAAGTTAAATGGCTATTCATGAATTTTATTTAAAAATAATAATTAATAAAATTATTTAGAATTAATTTTTATATTAATCACTACTCTGCTTCCTCGTTATTGTGTCGAATTAGGCGTTCAGTAGATTAAAGTACCCTTATCGTGTAAAAAAGTCATTCTAGTAAAAAGTTACTCTTATCGTGTAAAAAAATCATGCTAGTAAAAAGTTACTCTGCTTCTTCAATTAGAATTCTTAAATTAGTCTACAATAATTTAATAATTATAAATTCACTTTTTTTGGTGTGATAAGAAATCTATAGTGACTTAGTAAATATAAATTTATTTTTTTCAGTTTTTATATGAAATAGTAAATTTTATTGCCTTTGAATTAGTATAACTTTTTAAAACTTTGACTCTTAATGTGATATTTCACCCCTTTCAAATCTTCAAACCTTGAAAATTATTTCACCAATCCTTTTTGGGACGTCGAAAATGGTAGGTATTGGGTTTTGCGCCAACAGGAAAAGCATTAAAATTAATTTTAAATTTGATGGCGTACACAGGAATTGAAATTTTCTAGGTGCGCCCGACTGCAAATGCGAAGTGGTGCGCCGGCTGAAAAATCTGGTTCGGTAGCGGGGCGGACGTAGCCTGGGTCGCGGTCAGACCATGGGCAGATCGCGGACGTGACAACAGCTCGGGTAGGTCACAGGGTGGTGGATCGGGTCACGGATCTAGCCTTGGTACGCCCCGGTTGGCTGGGTTTTGTTTCTGACTGAGAGAAACTTAGCGGCTGTATAGCACCAAGGTCGGCCAGAAAACAAGACCGAAGGTCGGTTGTTTCTGCACTTCACTTTTCTGGTGAGCCGCTTGTTGGACATTTCTCGGCAGCGACGAGGCTCGTTGGCGGCGGCTCTAGTTTGGAGTTTGTTCCTGGCGGTGAGGGGAGCCTGGTCGAGGCAGTAACATGGGCAGCGGTGCCTTGGGCTGATCAGACTGATGCCTGCAACCTGGCTGCTTTGATGAGTGTCACAACTCCGGCCAGAGACTTCTCGATGATTTTCCCGCCAGGGTGGCTGGTGGTAGCTCTCGGGCAGGTGGTGTTGGGCACACTCCAACCTCTGCACCTGTGGGCGTGGGCTAGGTGGTTGTTGTAAGGGGTCTCTGGCGAGGGGGCTCCTCCCCTTTTCCTTTCTCCGTGACTGCTTCTTCCTTCTTCTCGTCTCATCTCTTCTCTTCTCTTCTCTTCTCTTCTGTAGCGTCAGACCCCCTTCCCACAGCTCTGTAATGGGATATTTAAGGGCTACCAAGCCCCCGTTAGCTCGACGATTTGGGGATTGATACCCTTACCCACAGGCTGCTAGCTCCTCCCCATTTCGTCCTCTTCCCCTTCATACGCTACAACTTTTGACGGTTGTCCTCATGAGCGACAAGGAAATGGGTGGAACGGTGGCTTCGTCTATGGCTAACTCAGTGCGGGCTCAATTCAAGTCCTCAACCTTCGCATGCATGGCAGACCTTAGGGTGCTGGGATCCTTGAAACACGGCGGTCGGGTGCGGGGTGCGCGAGGTGTTTGCGTGGAACAATAATATATTTTGGTAGCACAAAATAACTCACCCAAAAACTTTCAAGCATCAAGCATCTCTTTCATCTGCAATTTGAGATTGAGTAGAAGTAAAACAAAAGCCTCAGACAAGGCAATCCCACACATAGAACAAGAAGCTAGAGCTAATAAAAGCATGAGATAAATCTGCATATGATCAATAAAGATACTTAAAAGAATTAAGCAACGAGTAGCTGTAACAACATGACTCAAACTGAACAAATTAATTGACTTACTCATCTCTTTGAAAAATAATTAATAAAGTTGACTGTAAACATTATTTTCCCTGTTATATTTGATCTTACCCCGGTGAACATAAGACTAATTAACTAATTGATTGAGGATCTTACCCGAATGGCACAAAGTTATATGCAGAGAGAGAGAGAGGGTAAACACCGGTAAAAAACTTCCCAAAGAAAAATAGAATCTGGAAAAATCTTAAACAAACAGACTAAAAACACAAGGTTAAAAAAACAGATCAAGTTTTATGAGGATCCATTCTATCCAAGCTGGATCACTCGAAGCTTCCAATTCAACATTTGATTTCGTAAGTTTGGCTGAAATTTTATTGGAATGTTTGAATGAAAACCCTAATTCCTCGGGTGCAACTTCACAGCTTATCATTTTTACCGATTATATTGGCTTCTCACTTGTTTGGTGGTTATGGAATTGGTGTGGACCTCTAACTGTACACTTCTGACAGTGTTATCACCGGCCTCATACTTTTGCTTTTTCATCTTTCTACTATGTGATACTCGACGACAAGTTATTTTCAACTTGGGGAGTTTGATGCGATGTGTTCGAATATTTTCAATGGCGTTCAAGTATACACGGTCGAAACAAGTAATATAATGATAAAATTGAGTATCGTCCCCATAGAGAGATGAATTTCCTATAATTAATTAAAGAAAATAAAATGAAGAACAAAATAAAAATAACTGACTTAACTAAATCTAAATAATAACTTTAAATTAAAAGCAACGTTAAAATTATAAAACTCGTTCTAGAGTCGAATTTCCCTTAACATGAATTTAATCTTCATCAAATCTTATTCTTATCTTTTATTCCTCGGATTGTCGATCTAAGATAATTATATGACATGGTGGCTCTCGCTCTTTCATGCTTCTATTATTTTGCCTCAATTTCTACCTCCCGGTGATAATTGATTAATCAACAAAATAATGCATTAAGAATTGCCTTACAATCGCATACAGTGTTGTGTATCTTCCGACCACAACAACAAACAAGTCAAAAGACTCGTTGTATGATGAATTACCAATGACTAATCTAATTAATTTCTCCCGAAATCTAATTAAACCTCGTGATCTAAGAAATAGGTGATCAATCTATTCTTAGCATTAAGAATATGATAATTCAAACATTCCGATTGAATAAAAGAGTAAAAGCTTGAAATAAATTCAATTAAATCATGTTAAGTTCCACTCTTCTCTAGAACGAAATAAAAGACTACTCCATAATAAAAGTAGAAAATAATATAAAAAAGAAACTAATTTTTACTATGAAAGAGAAAGAAATTACAAAAGCTAAAACTACTTCTTTCACTACACTTCGAAGCCAAGAGATGAGATATGATAACAACAAATTACCACCCCTTTATATAGAAGTAGAGATACAAGAATTTGAAGAGAGTGTTCACAAATCGACGTAGTCTAATTAATTATAATGTCCCTTCAAGTTTCCAACTGTTCGACTCCATTGAACACCATAAATTGTAGCCATTAGGTGGCCAAGTGTCATGACCAATCAAATCCAAAGCTTAATTTATTCATCTTTTTCTGCATTGAAACATCAAAATTAAGCATATCTAATAAAATATTAATTAACTAGAATATAATGAAAAATATCACTAAATTAATAATGTTTATACCCGAGAAGTACAAAATCATATTAAAAACATGGGTAAATATTATATATTTTAAACACTTAACACACCCCCACACTTAAACTTTTGCACGTCCCGAGCAAAATATCATAACAAAGAAAATTTTACTACACAAAAATACTTAGTCCCCATTATGTTCTCATATGATTCTCAATCAAACCCTCAAGAGTCAACAAGATGTCAATCAAATCAGAAATTCCCTTTCATCAATCACATCCAAAAGAAAGCTCTCTGTGTGTGTGTGATAGTCCATTGGCTTATCATTCTCATCTGCAACCAAGAGAATACAATCAAGCACATGCTTAAATATGTTCACCTTTCGCTCCCATCTCTACTAATGTAGGTAATGCCAATTAATGGAATCAATAGGTCTTTATAGGTTGTAACGGGGCCAGGGGCTAGGGACCAAAAATCGGATAAATAAGATAGAAAAATCAGAGGCTAATATGCACCCTAGAATTAAAAATCTTTTCTAAATCCTGACATACATGTACAACAAATCCCCAAGCAATATGACACAAACTTCCTTAAATGTAGTATCGAGTTGACCCAATATAAGAACTAACTTTGCTTTGATTTTCCATTGACTACCTACTAATTTTTCTTTT